>PVIC010000646.1:0-25923 GCA_004025085.1 Thryonomys swinderianus | reverse complement strand
CATATAGATATCATTCTTCAGTCAAAAGATAAATTCTATCAGGTTAAAATAAAAAATAATGCCCTATGCTTGTTATGAAATAAATCTAAAATATAAGGTGACAGATATAAAGGGATATAGAGATTAACCAAAAAAAGAAAGCTGACTAATATCAATCAGAACAGCCTTTATAACTATCAAGAAAGCATTAGCTGAAGATAAGTGGCTATTTCAGGATGAAAGTTCAATTTATCAGGAAAAGAATATAGTTTTAATTGATTTAATTTAACTTTGTTATATATCTTATAACTCCAAATACAAAATTGTTAGAACTACAAGAAAAAGATTCATAGTTACAATAAGAAAAGTTTCGCATACTTTTCTCAGCTACAAATATAACCAGTCAGTCTGCTTATAATATCGTTATTGGCCAAGTGTGGTGGTGCACACCTATAATACCAGCACTTGGGAGGCTGAGGCAGGGGGATTGCCACAGGTTCGAGATCAGCTTGGGCTACATAGTGAGTCCAAGGCTCACCTGGACTACATACTGACACTGTCTCAAGAAACAAAACAAAAAAAATTCCTGTTATTATTTTTCTGTGTATGGTATCAGGGTTTGAACTCAGGACCTTGTACTTGTGAGGCAGGCACAGCACACTGAACTAAACCTCTGGCCCATGAGCTAAAAACCTCTGGCCCCCAAAAAACAATTATTATAAAATCACTTTCTGACAAAAATCAATAAGGATATAGGCAGCTGTATTCCACAATTAATATATTTGATCTAATTGCTTTTATGGAACATTGCATTCAACAACGGAAGAATACAAATTCTTTTTAACCATTCAATAGAATTTGTTCCAGATTTACCATAAGCTGAGTTATAAAACAGAGCTCCATAATCTCCAAAGGACTGAAACCCTATGAAGTATGTTCTTTAACCATAGTTTAATTAAACTAGAAATTAGAGTCAGGGAGTGTAGCTCAGCAATAGAGTATATGCCTATTATGCTGAAATCCAAGTTTGATCCCCTGCATTATGAAGAAAATATTAGAAATTGATTTTTAAAATCCCTTTAAGATTTCCACACATTTGGAAGTTAAGACATACACTTCTTATAGTTTTCTCTAATTTGGTCTTGAAGTCTCACTCTGGAGAGAGCGTATGAACTCTAACCCGGGGGACTCGGTAACCGATGTGTTAGTCAAGTTTCTGTCACTATGACAAAATACTTGAGATAAACAACTGAAAGGAGGAAAGGTGTGTTTTGGCTCACACTATGAAAGGTTTCAGTCTGTGGTTGGCCGATTCCGCTGCCTTTTTTTCCTGTGTCAAAGCGACGTCACGGTGGGACGCTAAGGTGGAAAAAAGCTGCTCCTTATGGAAGCCAGGAAACAAGACCGGAAGAGAAAGTGAGCAAGAGAAGGGGCAGAGGACAAGATGTACCCTTCCCGGCCTTGCCTGGAGGAATCTGTTTCCCCCAAGTAGGCTCAGCTCCTCATTTTCCATTGCCTTCCATCATATTATGATATGAGTCTGTCAGTGGATTAATTCCCTGCTGAGATCAGAAATCCTTCAGTCACCACAAAGCCTCACCTGTGAACATTGCTGCTAAAGGACCAAGCCTTCCGGAGACACTGCAGGTACAGAGTGTAACAGCCTTTTATGAGGCACTTCTTTACCTTGGTTGATAGCCTGACGTTCAAGTGTCTGACCCACGATCAGGCGTCCCTCACATAGGGAACTTGTTTACCCTGACGAATACCTCTCGGACACTCATCTGATATTTATTCCTACCAAGATAGCCACTCTTCAGGAGAATCTTGACCAGGAGAGGTTTGCTTTGGGTATATTGGTCAGGACTGAATCAGAGGAGGCAACAAAACAAAACAGAACAAAATTGAAATAACAGAAGCAGTATATTTAGACCGAGAGAAAAGGTTAGCTGCCTTGCAGGGCCAATAGGAAGAAAGGGGGGGAACCACTTGGGAACATTTTTGTTCCAACTGGCTGGCAAAGGGGCTTGGAGGGAAAGGAGGAGGAGAAAGAAAGTGAGAGAGAAGGACCCAGACTTCATTGCGGTCCAGGGCAGCTGCGGCAAACATATGGCATGCGTGTTACTGTGTTTTCCTTTTAAGTCAAAAGATGTTAACGTGTACGTTGTTTCCTCTAAACTAAAACTTCAGTATCCAGGTTTAATGGCAGCAGCGGCACTTTGAGATAAATGAGTTTGGAGCTGCTGTTGGGCACACACTCTCTAAGAAGTCCCCATCACTGGTCTATGGTAATAGCCAAGCCGGATTTCGCAAGAAGGGTTTTAATGGATGGGTTTGGAGCAAGCAGTTCCATCGGGTGACAATGTGACTGAGAAAGGAGTGGCTGTCACATAACTCTGTAGTCCGTATAAGTGTGAATAGTGGGGCGAGAAACATGGGGTGTATCTTTTTTTGTTTGTTTTGTTTGTTTGAGACAGGGTCTTGCTTTGTAGTTCAGGCTGGCTCTGAGATCACTATGTAGCCCAGGCAAGCCTCGAACTCAGCAATCCTCCTGCCTCTGCCTCCCGAGTGCTGGGATGACAGGCGTGAGCCACCATGCCCGGCACTGTGGTATGTGGTGCTGATGGCTGGTGGGCGTGAGTCTCCACACCGGGTATTGTTGTATGTGGTTACTGGGATCAAACCAAAGATTTTACACTTGCTAGGCAGGTGCCAGAACCACTGAACTAAATCTCTGGCCCGATCTGGGCCATATCTTGATGTCCTACAAGTAGATGGTCACCAAAACATGATTGTATATAGCAGGTAATGGGATCAGCTACCTTAGAAACTGGAAGGAATTAGGAACTAGAAATTCTGTTAAAAATGACAAAGTCCTACTTCTGGTATGAGAAAGTCAAACTTATGTTTTAAATGAATGCTCAGGCAACATAAAACAAGAATTAACTACATAGTTAAATAACTCAGAAGAAATCAAAAGTCCAACTAGAAAATATTTTGAGCTAAATAAAAATGAAAAGCCAGGGTTGCCCACTTTCCGGGTTCCCCCTTCTGTCTCTCTTAGGCAGAAGCTTTCTCTCTGAATAAAATTTTCCTACTCAAAAAAAAGAAAAGAAAAGAAATGACATCAAAAATTTTGGGGATACAACAAAAGTATTGCTTAGAGGAAAATTTGTAGCACTGAATACATATATTAGAAAAGAAGATCTGAATCAATCGTTTAAGTTTTCACCTTGGAGCCTAGAAAAAGAAGAGCAAGTTAAGTCCCAACTAAGCAAATGAAAGAAATAAAAGCAAGAGCAGAAATCAATGAAATCCCTAACAGGAAACAGAGAAAAATCAATGAAATGAAAAGATGGTTCTTTGAAAAGATTAAAGTTAAAAAGTGAGCTGGACTAACTACAGAAAAAAAAAAAAGGAGACACAGATTGCCAATAACAGAAATGGAAAAAAATACATTGCTACATATCCCATGGATTAAAAAGAGAAGAAGAGGATTTACAAACTCCATGATCACATGTTTGATGACCTAAATTAAATGGACCAAATCTTTGGAAGACACAATCTGCCAAAACTCACACAAGAAGTGTGAATAGGTCTATAGCTGTTAAAGACATCAAATCAGTATTTAGTATCCTTTCAAAAAGGTTATTGAATAAGTATTTAATAACTTTCCCAGAAAGAAAGTCCTTAGCCCAAATTTGTTCATTGACAAATTTTACCAAACCTTAAGGAAACTCAAACTGATTCATAATCTTTTCAGAGTATGAGAGCAGAGGGAATACTTAAAAAGCCAATCTATTATGCCAGCTTTAGCATAATTTCAAAATAACTCAAGGGAAACAAGAAGAAAAAAACCACAGGGCAATATCTGGGCAAAAATCTCAGAAAAAAAAATTACTCACGCCCACCAGCAATCAACACCACATACCACAGTGCCGGGCATGGTGGCTCATGCCTGTAACCCCAGCACTCAGGAGGCAGAGGCAGGAGGATTGCTGAGTCCGAGGTTTGCCTGGGCTATACAGTGAGCTCAGGGCCAGCCTGAAGTACAAAGCGAGACCCTGTTTCAAAAAAAAAATTACCAAATCCAATCCAACAATACACAAACAATTATGTACTACATGTAATTGGAATACATCCCAGGTATGCAAGGTTAGTTTAACATTTGAGAAACAATTTATTGGGACTAGAAATTTAGCTCAGTAGTGACATGCCTACCTCATAAGCACAAGGACCTGTGTTAGATTCCTGATACTGGAAAAAAAAAAGAAAGAAAGAAATTTATATAATTCACTCACATCAACAGACTAAAGAAATTAGAAAATATTTAGGACTGGCTGACAATAAAAATATTGTCAAATGAGTTGAGCACAACTATCATTGTATTTTGAAAGGCACATTTCAGAAAAGAAGAAAAAGAACAAAAATTATAACAACAGCCAAAGGAAGGAATGGTAAAGATAAAATCAGAAAATATTCAAACAGAAAAAAAGCACAGAAGACAGTTTTAACAAAACTAATCATCGATTCTTTCAGAAAAGCACCAGAATTGATAAGACTAACAGAAAAAAGTATGGCAGAGTGTCTGGAGTGACAGGAGATGTCACAGAAGAGCTCGCAGATATGACACGTGAATACCGTGAACAACCTTATGCAAGAAGTAAAACTTACAAAACTGTCATAAGCACAGAAATTTAAGTAACACTGGAATTATGATGTAAATTGAATCTGTAATTAAAAACTGCCCTGGGTAGAAAACTATCAAAATGGCTTTACTGGAGATAACTAGCAATCATTTCAAGATAAGTAATATAAATATTGCATAATTTTTTGCAGGGAATAGGAAAAGTGATATTTTCAACTAATTGGATGAGGCATATAAAATGACAAACGCAACAGAAAAAGGCTCAGCCTTGTCATGAAATCGAATATCGATTGGCTAATCAACATGGAGAGATACTTAAACGTTTTATCACTTAAGAAAAGCAAGTTAACACAAAATAGACTGTGTAACCATCTCAGAGTGGCTAAAACTGAAAAGGTTGACAGTTCCAAGTGTTGCAGAAGATGTGGAACAACCGTCCCCCGTGCGCTGCTCTCAGGAACGGCAAAGTGGCCCAGCCATTGTAAGAAAACATTCTATTGTATTATTATTATTATTATTATTATTTTTTGAGACAGGGTCTCGCTTTGTAGTTCAGGCTGGTCTTGAGCTACCCATGTAGCTCAAGCAAGCCTTGAACTCAGCAATCCTCCTGCCTCTGCCTCCTGAGTGCTGGGATTACAAGGCTTGAGCCACTGAGCCGGGCATTTGTGGTATGTGGTACTGATTACCGGTGGGCGTGAGTCACCACATCCAGTATTGTTGTGTGTGGTTACCAGGGATCTAACCAGGGATCTTGTGCTTGCTAGGCAGGTGCTGGAACCACTGAGCTAAGTCTCCGGCCCCCTATTGTATTATTTATTGCTGCACTGCCCAATATGGTGCTCAGTGCTCCCTTTAGGCTTTTGTGTACTTGAAATGTGGCCAGCCAAAATTGTTATAAGGTACCTATTGAATTCTGAAGATTTTATATACAAAAAAGAATGTAAAATGTCTACATAATATTTTCATATTGATGACATTAAAATGATAATTTCTGTGTATACGAGGTTAATAAGATGTGTTTAATAATCACACTTTTTAAAAATTTGTATAATGAAGCTATTAGAGAAATTTAAATTACACATGTGACTCTACTTGCACTGTATCTTATTGCACAATGCTGATCTAAAGCTATGATCCACTCGGGTATATTTCCAACAGCAATTGGTATCTCTGTTCACTATATTTCAAGAACTAAAATGTTCATGGCAGTGTTATACATAATAGCAAAAAAAAAAAGCCTTGAAAACAACTCCAGTATCTACTATTGGTGGAATGGATAAATATCTATTTATGTATTTGAACTATATGATATGATTAAAATACGAAATGTCTGGCAACAAAGTAGACTATACATACGTGCAGCGAGGATGGCTCTACAATGTTAAGTGAAATCATCTCATCTGACTCCATTCACATAAAGCTGAAAAACAGAGGAAAAGGAAACTGCAGCCACATTAGAAGTCAGAATCATTAACGTGAAGGAGAACAGTGTTTGTGCGGGCTGGGAGAAGGATTTGGGGTACCAGAAATGTTCAGTGTTGTGAATAGGTTATAAGGATTTTGGACAATTCACTGGGCTATAGGCATTTTTCTCTGAATACCTTCTTCACAACGAAAATTAAGAGGGGTTAGTGAGGCTGCTAGCCATTTATTGCAAGTTATTCAATCAATGTAAGATTTTGGAAATAAAGCTTCTTGTGACTGATCCATCCATAGAAAGTACAGAAAAGCACAGTAAGAAATGTTTTTTTTAAAGGCCACATTCTGCCAAGGAAGGAATCACCGAAACTTTCTAAATAGTTCCAGATATGATTCTCCAGTTTAAAGTTTTGGTTTTGATTGCTCGCTAAGCTTGGCATGGCAAGTTACTTCCTGAAAATACATCAACAAAACTGACTGA
Organism: Thryonomys swinderianus; assembly: GCA_004025085.1. Lineage (NCBI taxonomy): Eukaryota > Metazoa > Chordata > Mammalia > Rodentia > Thryonomyidae > Thryonomys > Thryonomys swinderianus. The sequence continues at coordinate 19,393 of PVIC010000646.1, read as the reverse complement.
AATAAAAGAGAGAATTCGAGAACTGCAAAATTTAAAGCGATCGTATATCCTACATTTTTGAGCTGTGATTAGTTTCTGGATCTGATGGAATCTCTTGAAAATACAATTTGTATGGTATACCTAATACTAATATACAAAATTGATTACACATCATTCTGGGTAGTTCGTTATGACAGTTTATTAGATCCAGATTACTACATACATACTGGGCTAAGGCCAAAAGAGCTTAAGAGACAACACTGGTTAGTGGAAAATCTAGGATGAGTCAGTGAAGACTGAATTTCCAAACCAGTCATTATTCTTTCACATGAAGAATGTTATTTCTTCCCAAACCATCTGGCTATATACAAGGCACATAATCATAAAGTAAACATTTGTTGAGTTAAAAGGACATGCAAATATCGAGCCCAGACTTCATAACAGAACCGTATCCCACCATTACAGTGTTATCATGAAATCAGATTCTCATGGTAGACTGACCCAGCCATGACTTTGGCCTCTGCCACTAACTGGCTGTTTGTTGCTGGGTATATTACTTAACCCAACTCTCACTTGGGAAATCTGATAGCACCAAATGTACTTTGTGAGATCACTGTGGGGATTAGAGGACATGATCAATGTAAAATGTCTCAAGCAGCATCTGGCACAGTAAAATCACACCAAGTGGATGTGATTAACACTGGGCCATAGTGAGTCCTGAATTAAAAGTTAGTGGAACTGAGAATTTTAGAATCAATTGGTCAACTAATCCATACCTTGTTCTCAGCTTGTACATTTGCTTACCTTATCCTTTTGACACAGAATTCACCAGAACCAACTAAATCAACTCTGTTGCTTCTGAAGATCTTCCTTGTTTAACCACAGACCTTTAGACATAATGGGAAATTAATGTTGATTTCCAGAGACCTACCTTTTGGCTTAATTAAAGCTTACACATTTGTCTACAAGATAATAATCATGTATAATTTTCCATATCAAGGAGATCAAAGAAGTATATTTCAAACAAATGGCTCAGCAGGAGAAACCCCCACAGAACATATCATATGTGAAGATTTGAGATTATAGATCAGCACCATCCAATAAAACTTTCTGTGATGATGAAAATATCCTATACCTCCACTGTCCAGTGTAATAGCCATTAGCCTCATATGGTGATTGGCATGTGAAACTAGTATCAAATGACTGAGGAAATGACATTTAGCTTGACTTAATTTTCATTCATTTAAATGTAAATAGCCACATATGGCTAGTGGCAACCAGAACAAACAGAACAGGTGTAGAGCAGGAGAAAGAGGGAAGAGATGAAGCCAGACAAGTCAGCAAAACCTCGATCATAAGGAGCTTCTAGAAGTGTGTTACCGATTTGTGAACTTTATTCTGAGAGCCACGGAGAATCTCAGAAGGGTAAACTCCAGGGAGTGACACAATCAGACATACTTTTCAGAGAGATAATTCTGGTTTGTCTTGAAGAGATTGACAGGAGATGGGTACAGTTATCGATCTTGTCCTCACGAGTTTGCTGTTTCACGGGAGAGTACAAGACAGGAAAGTGACTCCTGTATATTTCAGAAAAACAACTATACAACCAATCACACCCAGTCGTATTCAGTAGGCTGGTATATGTATCTATACAAAGTGTACATGGCATTTGTTAACCATTGGAACTTAGAGTTCTGACTTTTCCTGTTGCTCACAGGGTACATAGCCTCAACTGTTTGTGGGTGAGCTCTGTTTGACAGTGCTGTCCCATATACCCACATCTCCACCCGAGCTCACAAATAAGTTTGCAACAGAACATCCTTGCTGCGTGTCCCTAGTTTTTTCTCCTCTCTGTACATCTCACTCCACTCCTCCAAAGGTCCTCACTGCTGTGGCTGGTTTTGTCTACGGTCACGCCACTGACCTCAGTGCTCCCAAGGCCATGAATTTTTAAGGTGTCAGAGAAGCATTTTATTTACTGTAAAAGGAGGAGGAAACCTTCACCCGAGCAATACAAACAACATTGTTCCAGTTCTTACCTGTGGGGTAATAACAAAGCTAAATAGAATGACCAAAAACCAGGTCCTCAGGAGCTGATAAGCTGGTAACCTGTCACTGGCTGTCTGCTACAGAATTTTATGTCTCCCCGTGGATAAAGAAGGTGTGTGTTTTTTTAAAATGAAAAGGAGTATTACTCAGCCACAAAGAATGATAAATGTGCATCATTTATACTCAAATGGGTGTACCTTGAGGACATACCTATAAGTGAAATAAGATATGGATGTGTAAATACCATATCTTTTCTCTAGTATGAGAAACTAAAGGTGTAAATGAGGTCAAGAATGTATGATAGATATTGTGAAAACAGAAGAAAATATTCAAAGGCAAAAGCGAAAGGCGAGTAGGGGAAAATAAGGGAAAGAAAAATTTGATAGTAAAACAAAAAAATGCAAACAAAGTTTATGTATATGGGGGTTGGGGGTAGTAGGGTGGGCAGGAGAAAGGGAAAAAATGAGAATCGAGATATGTCATGCATAGGTACAGATTTTTAATGTTGAATGTTATAATGTACATGCAGGGTGTACCAATAAACCCCAAATAAATTTTTTTTAAAAAAAGAATTTTATGTCTCCCTTTCTAGGAATGGATACATGTGCATGCATACCCATCCCCACACAGCATACAGAGACACATATGCTCTATGCACAAAGAGCTCTTCAGTGCCTAGCAGTTCAGGGACATATCCATACAGGGTTCAGGTCTCCTTGAGATCAGCCATGGGTGACCCTGAAGAAGAAATGTTTAAAGAACTACACAAGCAATGAGAACTCACCAGATATATGTGGAGCTGGAGCAGTAATGTGGCAAAACGGGAAAGGCATGTTCTTCAGTGCTAGGCCCGGTTATTTAACTTCTGTAGACATGCAAATGACAACTCTGTTTTAATGAAATAATAGCTTATTCAGAGCCAGATATGAGTCATCATGGCCCAAGAACATGGATCAGGAGGTTCCCTTAAAGGTTTTGGTTTTTTCGTGGAAGAAAAGTCCCAGAAGAAAATAAGTAGAGACATCAAAGGGGACCTTTGTAGGTAGACTACAAAGAAGCAGAGACGTCTTTTTTGTTAACTTTAGATGTTATCTTTAACAAGTTAGGCAAGTCTGTTATATGACTGAGATGTTATTACATTCTTAGCTTTAAGGTAAGTGAAGACCAGAAGTCTATGAAGTTTATTGCTTTGGCTTTGTCAGCAACATTCCATAATGTTCCAGGTACCAAGGTTACTCTTCAGGGTCTTGAATATAGAGGTTGCATATAGAGGCTCAGACTTCTGAACTTCAGTTTTCATTTCTAGAAAATTCCACTGAGGCCGGCCTTCTTGAAATCAGTGTGTAGTTCAGACTGGCTTGAACTCTTTGGCCTCCTGCCTCGGCCTCCCAAGTGCTGGGTTTACAGGCATTCTCTACCACGGCAGGCTGAAAAAGTACTGACTTTTGGAGTGGTGATACAATGGCAAATCTGTGCACAATGGCTGTAAATAGAAGGTAATCGATCAATGAAAGCTGTGTTACTAGTGAAGTCGCAGATGCCACAGGCCCCCGCAGACGACACAGCAGGAAGCCCACCATATCTGAATCTAGAAGCAGCAGGTGTCAACCAGGTCGCATCTAGCATGCTTTCTTCATTTCATGGATAAAGACACTGATGCTGGAGACAGAAAGTGACTAGATCAGGTTCACCCAGGAAATACAGAAGAGCCAGGCCAAAACTCCGGGTGTGTCTAGAGAGGTTCGGTCCAAGGTTCCTTTAAGGACACAGCTGTACCTTATCTCCATTTCATTCGAAAACGATGATCTGTACTCCTCTTTTGTACCTGAGGGGTGCCAGAGAACTTGCGGAAGACAAACCGTACTTCTAGCGCTTACCGCCTTCTCCGTCGCCATGGCAACCCTAGCTTGGTGGGGGAGGACCGTCTCTTCCGTCGACCCCGCCCCTTCACGCAGCGGACGTGACACGTGCGGCAGGGTCACGTGTTGTTGTTGGGCCCGGAAAGCTGCTTCCGGGTTAATGCGGGACAGTGGGCTCCGGCGGCCGGAGCGCGGGCCGAGGTGAAGCGAGCCGGGCCGGGGCCGGCCGGGAACGGGCCGGAGGCTGAGCGGCGGCGGCGACGGCGGTGGCCGGGAGGGGGGAGGAGAGGCGCAGCCGGAGGAGCCGCCGCAGCTGCCCCCGCCTCCCGGGCTGAGGGGTGAGTGGAGCCCTCCCGCCGGCTTTCCGGGTCCCGGGCCCGAGGCGCCCCCCGCCGGAGCCGGGCGCGGAGGGTGCTGGAGTGGGGCCGGGGGAAGGACCCTGGGGAGGCCTGCCGGGTTTCGGAGCGAGGCCCGGGCCTGGCTGGGCCGTGGCGGAGCGTGCAGGCCCTGGGAGAGAGGGGGCCGGTCCGGGGTTCAGGGGCCGTCCTGGGAGAACCCTCCCGCTCACCGTGACCCGGTCCTGGGCAGGGGGAGGTGCCCTCTGACTGGTAGGAGACCTAGACGTGTCTGGGGCTGCTGGGCAAATAGGAAACTAGCCTCTGAGTCGCTGAATTAGAAGAATGTCCTCAGGGATGGGTAAAGAGTCCCCACTCCTGGGTCCCGGGGTTACGGGCCTGCTCTTTCTGGGCTCTGCTGTGGAATGGTTTGCTGGAGCTTGTGGGAGAAGGCCTTTGCCCTTAGCTGGGAGACCTGGGGTGGGGGTGGGGGAAGACGCTGGGCGCTGGCAGGAGGGTACCCTACCTTGATGGGGAGTAAGGGTCTGGGTGGAGCTTCTGTGCTGGGAACGGGGAGTACACATTCTAGATCCTCAGCTGGAAGAGTTCTTTGGGGGCACGTGATTCCAGAAGTTGTAGTGGAGGAAAGTGGATTGGAAGAGTTGAACGTGTACAATTGGTAGAGGAGGAAGGAGCTTTACTTTGCAGGTTGCTAAGTTGGGCAGAACTTGTGAGCGTTGCCTAGGATGCTGAGGGAAATTGGCAGTGCCTTCAGGGCCAGCCAGACTGGCTGAGCTGGAGCTTGACCCGGTTCTCCTTGTGCTGCTGAGGAGTACTAACGTGGGTTTCTTCAGGCCCGACTTGAATTGAGTCTGCATAGATGCTGAAGACTGAGGAAAACTTTCAACTTGCAGGCGCTGAGCTATTAGACCTAGATCTCTAGGGTAGGACCTTTCAAATTTTATCTCCCTCTTTTTCAAAAAAGAGTCATACCTCACAGTAAGAAGGCGTTGTGATCTCCTACCTTCCTGCATACCCATGAACCTTCTGGTACATACTCACAAACAATATTTACCTTTGTGAAATGTGATATGTTCTGATGATTTCTATTCCATTTTCTTCCATTAGAAAAATGCTGACCGAAACCCACCAAATTGCTTTATGGGTCCCACCCCGAAGTTTGAAAACTGCAGTATCTGAGATATTTGACTAGTCAGTGCCCCTGTTTGTAAACTTCTAGAGAACAAAAGATGATTTCAAGAAGAGGGGCTGTTTGGGGCAGGTACAGAGGCAGCAAGTGCACTTGCCTGCCTCAGCCAGTCAATGTTTGTAATGTAGCATATTTGACTACTGTTTCCTCATGTACCATACTGTTAATCTTTGCTCTCTCAATGTTGCACGGTCACTTGACTGATGAAATTCTCTGCATCATGCCTTAATTTTTCTGTCCTTTGCTGTGTCTGAGAAATACGAGAGGCCTGGTTTCATTTAGCTGCTTTATCTCTATATCATTTTTAAGGGATTTTATTTTACTCTTCCAGTGTAGTAAAATACATGGATTTTCTTTTCTGCTATTTAAATATATCTTAGACTCTTGCTCCAGTAGTCATCATATGGCATACTTTTTCTTTTTGTGGTACTTGAGCATGCTGGACAAAGCCTTGATTACTGAGCTGCACCCGTAGATTTTTTTTTTTTTTTTTTTTTGAGACAGGGTCTCGCTTTGTAGTTCAGGCTGGCCCTGAGCTCACTATGGAGCCCAGGCAAGCCTCAGACTCAGCAATCCTCCTGTCTCTGCCTTCCGAGTGCTGGGATGACAGGCATGAGCCACCATGCCTGGCACTGTGGTATGTGGTATTGATTGCTGGTGGGCGTGAGTCACCATGCCCAGCGTTGTATGTGGTTACCTGGATTGAACTCAGGACCTTGCGCTTGCAAGGCAGGTGCCAGAACCACTGAGCTAAATCTCCGGCCCCCCACCCATAGATTTTTAATTATTATTTTATTCCCAAGTTCCACAAACTTCCCTGGAATGCTTCAGTCTCCCAAGATAGTATACCTGTTTTTGCTACGTGTATAAAGGTATAGAGTTCATGGTTTTAATATTACTTTAGATATACTTAAAACAGGAATAACTTTGAATCAGTTAACATCTTAACTCTCTCATAAGAAAATGATATTTTCAAGGGCCCGAGTTCAATCCCTGCTACTGCTAAAAAACAAAATGATGTTTTCATCTTTTTAAAATAGGTGAGACTCTTAGAAAAATAGTATCAACTCACAATAAACATTACTGACTGTCAGTGAACAAAGCTGGAGTCCTCAATGTGTTGCTATGGGCTTTGAAAAGTTGTCACACAGCCACCTACTTGCTGCAAGTGCCAAATGTTGCTGCCTAATTTCAATAGGTAAATTTATAGAATATGAATTATAATGATGCTAATGTTTATTGAGGATAAATTCCTATTATTGGGTACCTGGAATTCAAAGGCCCAGTAGTCATCAGGAAAGAACCACCTCATTTAAAACTTAGTCAGTGGGGATACATTCTTGATTAGGTACCTTATGAGAACAAATGCTTTCATCTTGAAACCTTATAAAATACGTCTTGCCTTTGACTATTTGTTGACTGTCTTGGTTCAGAGGCCCAATGTCGGCCTGGGTCAGTCGTCATTCACAGAGTCTCAGGTAAATGTTACGTGCTCTAAAGTATTTAGCTTTAAGGAATGTTTAAAGATCATTTTATTTTATTGTAAATGTTTAGAATATCAAGGAAGATTCTCATTAATTTCATTTTTCTGGGAATGATGTGTACCTGTCAATAAACAATTATGGAGAACTTTATGTGATTATGTGTGCTTTTTTATGTTTCAGTTTTCTCTACTATATGTCTAAGGACTTACTGTAGGCCCTCTTCCCTTTATAATTTTTGCTTCCATAGTGCTATAGGTTTGGAAATCAGGTATTTATGTTTGTTAGAATTTGGTGTAAAATGAAATCACATTGCTCCGAATAATGTTTCATGTGTATACACACACACACACACACTACACACACACACACACACTACATTTTTTCTTTAGTGTTTAAACTGTGTAGTGGTTTAATTACCTCTTAGTCACTGTGCTCTGAATAAGTGGGCTGTTTATGTATTTTGTATCCAGGCGGCTATATAAAAACCAAACAGTAGTATGAAACTGATAATAATCTTGGGTTTCATGAGTAAATGAATTATTGACCCATGGTTGTTTCCTTTGCCCTAGAAGTCATCATTAAGATCAATTCTTCCTGAAGTGCCTTATTCTTAAGTTTTATTTCTTTATGATTAGAGCAACAATAGTATATCTGTTCCTGTTACTTGTTTTCTGGTTCTGTTAGATCTTGCATAGCAGTACTCTTCCAAAGATGTTGAACCTTGTGGCTGTAGCCTCACCTGCACGTTTTTCAATCTGTCAAATGGGGATAACAGTGTTTAAGACTTACATGAGTTGATTCACATACAACAGCACAAATAAGCTCTCAACTTTTATCTGCTCTTGTCATGATAACAACTAGGATGATGCTGGTCATTGTGGAAATCAAACACAGTTGTAAGAATAGATTCTAGGTCAGTCAGTGTTAAAAAAACAAATTTGTGCTTTCAAGAAGCAAGACTTAACGGCATTTTCCATTTTAGATTAACTGGTCATGGGCCTGTGCAGCAATTTGAAGTCCTAAAGGTACTTTTCTTTAGAAAGGTATCAAATTAGAGTATTACATTGGTTTCTCCTTCCTTTCCCTGCTACCCAGTGAATAAAGTGAAATTTCTTTTTTTAAAAAATTGATTTTTTTTTTTTTTGAGACAGGATCTTGCTTTCTGGTTCAGGCTGGCCCTGAGCTCACTATGTAGCCCAGGCAAGCCTCAAACTCAGCAATCCTCCTGCCTCTGCCTCCTGAATGCTGGAATTGCAGGCGTGAGCCACCACACCTGGCACTGTGATAGGTGATACTGATTTGGGCCAGAGCTAAATCTCCGGCCCAAAAAATTGATTTTATTAGTACATTTTCTATACACATGATCACAATTGACATTGAGAATCTGTACCATATATGACATGACTTTAATTCTCATTTTTCCCGTTCCCCTGCCCACTCTACAACTCCCTGCCCCCGTATACATAAGCTTTGTTTCCCTTTAACCATCAGATTTTTTCTTTCCCGTCTTTACTTATCCCTAAACCCCTTTTCCCTTTGAATATTTTCTTACAACTTCACAATATCTATCATACATTGTAGAACTTGTTTACACACCTTCAGTTCCTCATACCAGAGAAAAGAGGGTATTTACACATCTGTGTCCTATTTATTTCACCTACCAGTATGTCCTAAAGGTATGTCCATTAGAGTATAAATGACTCGAGTTCATCATTCTTTATGGCAGAGTAATACTCCACGTAAGGCCGTAGCCCCTCCCCTTCCCACCCTCCCTAGCCGTTGCTCTCTTCTACCCCTCTACCAGGAACAGCCCAGAGCTTTTTGTCTTGCATTTCTTTTGCTTAATTGCTGCCTTTTCATGTCTTTTTCCCTTTTTAATTTAGTACCTTCTGCTGTTCTCTTGCAAGATTCAGCTTTATGTGTGACCTTAGTGAAGATAGTTGCTCTGTCTAGACTAGGTATCATCTTCGTGTATATTTGTCTAAAATGGAATATGTTCTGGCATGTGTTTCTGGTTTTGGTTACGAGCCTGTCTCTACTTGAGTGAGATATGTTTAGCTTCTCTGCCTGGACTACTCAGCCTTTGCAATGATATCGACAATTTCTTTACTTCTTTCATTCCAGGCATTAAACTAGATGGTTTATTTTAAAAACTTACTTAATTTTCACAGTAACTTTATGAATAGCTGTTAACAGCTTCATTTTACAAATAAGGAATCAGGCAAAGAAAGGTAAGTAATGAATGCAGCACATCACAGGTGACTCGAAATTAGCTGGAGCCTGTGCTCTTAAGCACGGTATTCCACAAACAGGGCATTTAAGGAGGTGGCGCGTTTCCCCAGTCTCAGGACTTTGTGGTTGTGTGAGACTTTCATTTGGGATTCACTAACCATCTTCAGGAACGTGATCCATAAGTACTGTGGCAAAATGTTGCCGATTAACAATGTTCTTCGCAACCCACTTGGGCTCCCTCCTGCTCCGCAGGAGCTTTTCCCCTACCCATTCCGGTTCCCCAGTAAACCTTTCCTATTCTGAAAAGAAAAGAAAAGAGAAAAGAAAAGAAATGTTCTTGGAGCAATGTTTTGCCAGAAATTCTAAGAATTGTTCTGCCATACTTCATGGTGTACTTGATTCTTACTTCACTACCAGAAGACATTAATTTGTGTGTATTCAAAATCCAGTTCACTTTTCTGTTCATTCAGCACATAAGTTGTTAGCACGTGGCAGGCGCTGCTCAGGGTCACACTAAACCGGACTGACCAAACTGGCACAGTTCTGCTGGAGAGAGAACTTAAAACTAGACCAACAGATTGTGATGAGCGGTGTGAAGAATGAAGTGATAATGTGTGACTTGACAGAGTCAGTTGTGCCATTTTGGGTGTGTAGTCGGGCAGTATATGAAAAGGTGACATCTGTGTTTGAATTTGAGATTCACCTACTGAGATGAAGCAGCTCTACAAGAGCCAGGAGCGGCGGAAAGTAATATGGCAAGTCCAAGAAGTAGAAATCCAGGGAGTTTGAAGTCTACTGGGCTCGCAAGAGTGGAAGGAAGTCAGGTTAGAGAGCTAAGCAGACATCAGATTAAAGGGAGCCTTGAAGACTATGTGGCATTGGACAATACTAAGTAGGAAAAAAGTCTATTGAAGAGTTCAAAGGACATGACGTGACTGGAACTTTGAAAAGATCCCTTGGCTGCTCTGTGCAGACTTGATTACAAGAGTCATGAGCGCCCAGGGAGGAGGCTGTCACGCAGCAGTCCCAGTGACAGGTCGATGATGGTTTGAACTAGAGCAGAGTGATAGAGATGGAAAGAACAGGGCAGAATTGGAGTGTTTCGGATGCGGTGTCCGTGGGTCTTGCTGATAAATTACTGAGAGGGAGGGAAAAAATACGACTTCTGAGAAGGGAGTATGTGGAGGAGCAGCAGGTCTGGAGAAGAAATTTTGAGTTTGGGTTTTGCTCTGTGTGCCTGTTTGATTATATACTTATCTTGAATTTTATGTTTATTCTCTGGCTTTTTGCTTTTATCACATAGGCATATGAATAATGACAAGATGATTAATTTTCTATGTTTTTGAAGTTTGTGTAACGAATTGTACTGTGTATTTTATGATTGGTAATTTTGCCTATTTATCATTTTTTGTAAGTCATGTTGAAAAGGAAGCAGGAGTAATGAATTGGCATTTGCTGATTTCTATCGTTGTGGTAACATTTCATTTATGAACATGTTTGTAATATATCCAGTTGCATATTCTTAGATGTGAGGGCTTTTTCTCTAGGATTTCAAATATTGCTGTTAAGGGTATCCTTGTACCTGATGCTCAGAGCATGTGTACAACTTCCTGTGAGCTTACTCTATGAAGTGTAATTACTGAGTATTGTATTTCATCATTATTACTCCTGTGATAAATTTTATTTTCACAATAAAAACTCACTGGGAATAGTAACATAAGTTACTATTCTTTGCCAATGTGTTGGGACACACCTCTAATCCCAGGACTCAGGAGGCTGAGACAGGAGAATTGCTGTGCGTTGGATGCGAGCCTAGACTACATATTTCAAGGCCAGGCTACACACTACATGTAAGACTGTCTCAAAAAAACAAGAAAAGAATATATAAAGTTTCTTTTCTTTAAATATATAAAGTTTTGCTTTTTTGTATGAAATGTATTTCATTAAAATTTTAATGTCTGAATATTTTTGAAGATAAACATCTTTTATGCATATTAACCTTTTGAGATTTGTCTTCTGTTAAATACTTGTTCATATCTTTTGTCCATTTTTTTATTGGGCTGCTTCTCTTTTAAATTGTTTTGAGTTCTTCATATTAGTTACTTGTGTTATAAGTATTCTTTTCCAGTTTCTGACTTGTCTTTTTATGTTTTAATGTTTTGATGGTTACAAACTTTTCATTTTGCTGGCCAACTTTCCCTTTATGGGTTAAAAATAAAGGTTTTTAAAAATAACGTTTTCCATAAATCAAGATCATAAAACACTTCTATTAAAAGAGATTACTGTTTTCTTCTCAAGGAAAAAAGTTTGCATTCTTGTTTTATTCATAGTTGAAACCTTTTCTGTATTGTGAGGTCAGGATTTAATTTCATTTTTTTTCAGATTGACATTCGTTGTCCCAGAACCAGTTTCTGACTGGTATAACTTTTCTTTATTAACCTTTATGCTATTTTAGTTCTTTATTTAAAACTGTTTTCTGGCTTTATTTTCTGTTCCTGGGATCCATTTTTCTTTCCTTATAGTTGTTTCAAGTACGCTTGAATTGTGTCACTTTTTATATGAAATTGCAACAAACACTGAATATGAAATGACTGCTTAGGGGAAGGACTGTGTAGACTCGCATCCTTATGAGGCTGTGACATTTTTGCCAAATGATCAATACGTGAACCTTGGCATGAACATGTGTCTTTGTTTGTGTCGTGCTGGGGATTAAACGCAGGGCCTTACACAGACTAGGCAAGTGCTTCTACCACTGAGCTACATTCCCAGCCCTGTGCATTTCTTTTTAAAGGTAGAATATTTAATATTTTTTATTTGATCAGTTGACTTCACTACAAACAGTGGCATGACTTAAATGTAAAGGAACCTGTTTAACTCATATTTTCTTCATGAGGCACATTGTTACAGCCTCCTGTACTTTAAGAATACTAGTTCACATTGGAGCACTACCCTTGGGGTTCATTCTGCGTAGTTAGATCACTGGGTAAAAGCACAAAAATAGGAAAAGCCACTGAATAGATCAGGAAAAGGGCACATGTCGGCATGAGAACTGAGAACAGTGTCCCCTATTCTGCCTCAGTGGGGCGTGTGCGTTTTTGGCCACCCATGTTTTAATGGCCTTTGCATGTACTGCAAATGACTGCAAAAATGAGGCAAGTATTGACTGTGGTATTAGAAATAAATTTGAATAAAGTAGTTGCATATTTGTGAATATGAAATTTATAGAGAATGAGACTAGATCTATGCTATGAAATATTGAGAGGACACTTTAGCACTGTCAGATTTATACATATCTTCATAAGATTTTAAATACTAATGCAGTGAATCTTTTGAATACTGTGTTCTGATTGATAGGTACTATTATCTCAATAGACTTCTTTTTTGAGAAGATTATTACTATGTTTATAATCATGGTATTATGTAGTTCACAGATAAGTGTTTAAAGCAAATAATTTTAGGAAAAAAGCATAATTTAAAATGCTGAAAACAAGTCCAAGTTATCAGATCTTTATCGTGACTTTATGAAGATCACATATTCTTGTAGATGTTATTAATAGCTTTAGGGATTTTTTTTTTTTTTTTTTTTGAGACAGGGTCTCGCTTTGTAGTTCAGGCTGGCCCTGAGCTCACTATGTAGCCCAGGCAAGCCTGGAACTCAGCAATCCTCCTGCCTCTGCCTCCCGTGTGCTGGGATTACAGGTGTGAGCCACCACACCCAGCCCTGTGGTGCGTGGTACTGACTGCTGGTGGGCGTGAGTCACCACACCCGGTATTATTGTAAAGGCAGGTGCTCTTTATGAAAACATAGCCTCTCATTTATTTAGTGACATTTTTCCTCATGAACATTGGTAAATGGTTCCAGGATAAGATAAATGAAGATTGTATACCATTTTACTATTTCTGAGTATGTTGCTTGATGTCATTAAGTACATACACACCACTGTCCATCTCCAGATCTTTTTCATTTTCCAAACGGAAACTGTACCCATTAATCCGTAACTTCCTCCACATACCCTAGTTTGACCACCACTATTCTGCTGGCCTACCTGAATTGGACTACTCTAGGCATTTTAGTCAGTTGTACAGTATTTGTCCTTTTGTGTCTGGCTTTTTTCTTTTAACCTACTGTCTTCAAGATTCTAATGTCTTATAGTATGTGTTAGAATTTCTTCCTCTTTAATTTGGACAGTGGTCTTTGTATATATGATATTTTGTTTATCCACTCATCCATTGATGGATGCATGGATTGTTTCTACCTTTCGGCTATTATGAATAATGCTGTGAACACAGATGTGTAAATGTGTTTGACTTCTTGCTTTCAACTTCTTTGGGAATATACTCAGAAGTAGAAATGTTGACCGTATTGTAATTCTGTTTGATTTCAGAGTTGAATATACCTGCCTTTATACTTTATGAAATGTTCGTATGCACAATTAGAAGGATTTGAAAACCCTATTGGCATATTTAGTGGGCTCCAGTCACACTCAAGGTTCAGGTCTTAGAAGGATGTGGAATAGGGTATTGTTCGGCTATGGTTCTTATCTTCAAAAAGCTGCAAGATACAAGAAGGTACAAGAAATGAAAATGACATTATGATACTGAAGTTCATTAATAGTGTATGGAAAAAATAAAAAGATGTATGCCAATGTATGATTGATTAATTGAACATTGGAATTTTACACAATAAATACCATAAGCTAAGAACAAAGGAGACATCATTAAGCCAAGAGATACTTCTGCAAAGACTTCACCTCTAAAGTACATTTTGACTGGGGTGTTGAAGCAGGCATAAAGTTTAGATAAGTATTGAGGTAAAGGCAACACCTTCCAGTAAGGAAGAATGGCATTACAAATGTCAGACATTTTTATTATCTTGAAACATTAATTAGCACAGTCTTACTTTGTTAAATCTAATAAAACAAACTTCAAGTTGTCCAGGCCTGCGCGTGTGTTGCTGTGTTCGCGGGTGGTGAGAGTAGTCACAGAGTAGAAATAATAGCTAATGTTGATGAAATGCTCTCCTGCGCTTAGCGCTTTTGCTGTGTACTCTTGCTCTTCAGCAGTTCCTGAGCTTGGAGGTAGGAGCTGTGTATTTTCCCTTCCTGTGGTCGAGGAAATGGAGTCTTGGAGAACCGTGGTCCCTGGCACACACTACACATGGCAGTGTAGGTCAAGATTTACATTAGGCTGTTTAGTTCCAGAATTGGCACTTACTACCCTTGGGCCCTATTGCCATATCATGGAACGTGGGAGGAGCTAGTAAATGTCTTATAATGTGTGAATTTATGCTACCTATCTGTATGGCTCACGTTTCAATATTCTGGCCGTCCCTGATGATTAGCCAGAGTGGTTTGTAATCTCTGAACTGCGCAGTGAGGAACAAGTGGTCACTTGCTAATGAGACTCTTCCTTAACGTGGAGGCTTCTGTAGCATAGAGATAAGGAGGTAATCTTTTCTGTAAACACTTGGTAGTGATCAAACTTGTGTGTGTTCACAGCTGCAAGAAAACAGCCATACTCAGTTTTCTTCTGGTGAAACCTAACCCATTCAGGACCAACAAGTTGAGAATAATTTTCTCCTTTAGTGTATATCCTTTAGTGCTTCGTTTGTGGTTCAGTTCCATGTGGTAATGAGGTATTTTGGCTGGAATAATTTTCACACATTTTAATAAGTTAGATTTCGAGGATTTATGTGTGTGGTGCCGTATTCTGTTGACATGAAATATTTCTTTATAAAACAGCACGGCTCAGCAAATTAAGACTGTGCCAAGTGTGACTTAGCATCCTGGTTTAGTTACAGAAGCCTGAGCGGCTCCCCCGGTTCCCTAGCCTGGGCCTGAAGATAAGTGTTAGTTTGTCTCTTGCAAAGTGGTTGTGGGAAATTACTAGGCTTTAAATTGACTGTTAATCTCAGTGTGGGGACACTTGGTTTAGGAACATCAGTTCAGGAGTACATGCCTGGTTCTGCTTTGAGTAAGTGCAACAATAAAGCTTTGGAATTTTCCCCAAATGAACTTGGGCCAAATGGAAAGGTCAGGGTTTGTGAAGGCGCTGGATGGGGATGAGGGGACCAAGGGTGGGATCTTCTTGGAAGCTGTTGAGACAAAGGGTACAGTGAATGTTAAACCCTTTTTTATTGTGTTTGTTGAGTGCTTGTGGGTGTGTTTTCTGTATTTCAGAATGCTTAATTTAATAGGGAAATAGTTGGTTTAAGTTCACATTTTTAAACAGTGAAAATCAAGAAATGTATTTTCACAGAGATAAGTATAAATAAGCTTATAGAAATATTTTTATATCAAATGTCATAATCATAAACTTATCTGGTTGATGCATTTGGGGCAGACACTTCAAGTACTGTATTCCATATAGTAGGTTACAAACATGGGAGTCCATTGTATTTGCTAACGTGCCATTGAGGATGAGAAAATTTTATCTTTTTCCAACGTTAAATGTGCCTTAAATGGAATATAGTTCTGTAGTACGAAACACTGACAAGGGCTTGGAGGCTGCGCTTTCCACTGAAATGGAGAGCCATGATTTTGGACATCTCTGATGTTGGTAATGCAGTGAAATATAAGATGATCAGTGAATATTCTAAAGTTTGTGGTGCTTTTAAGGAATGTGCTAACATGGCATGACAGGCGGGTGCAGTGTCTGATGGGTAGCATAGTTGAAGGGGTTAAGAGTTTGCTTTCACTTTGCACCTGCCAGAACTGGTTTTTTTCTTTTTATTTTGTACTGAGAAAAGCTGATGTGTCACGTTGTTATTGTGGGATGTAGCGATAGTGCACATTTGAGAAAGAGACTTTGAGGAACGGCGTGATTCTCAGTAGGCTGTGAAATCATGGTGGTGTGCTATATTACGATGATGAACTTATCAGCTAGACTTGTTTGGCACTTGGATGCTAAGAGTTAAGTTGGTGAATTTGCTAATTATAATTCTACAGAATCGTTCTAAAAGTTTGTTGGAATTTATTTTCCTTTTCATTTAAAGAAGGCATTGGGCAATAAACGAGATAGAATTAGAGGTGTACTTAATTTAGGAAACGTGAAGTTAGGAGACTGTCCATCCTAATTACAGTAAGTTGGACTACTATGCTAAGTGTTTATATGGGAGAAATAGCTGTGAAAATAAAAGTAGCTTCATCCAGGAAAGCTTATTAAAAGGTTATTATTTACAAATCTTAAAAATGACTATGTGGATATGTATTTATTGTCGTGGAAGGGTTTTCATGAATGTTATCGCAAAAATCTTATTACATTATTAATATAAACTAAGCAACTTAATCTTTGTATAAAAACATATACATTTACATAGCCTGGAAAAGTGATATAGAATGAAACACGCCATCAGGTATATCCCCAGGCTTAATCTATGTGCTAAATTTGTTACTAAGGTTTTCTGATATTGTTGTGATTCTAAATACACTTCAGATATGAAAGATGTGGTAACACACCCTTAGCTAGTGCAAAGGTGTACTACTTGGTGAGGCTGTAGGTTTTGTTGTCATTTATAGTCAGTTGAAAATTTTTGAAAAATCACATTGTAGATTGTATTTCAAAAACAGATATTTAGAAGGAGGCAGATTAATAGGTTTCTCTTGATTATTTTTTTCCTGGAGGGACAAATATATAACATGAATGCATTTTCCCATAGTAATTATATTTTATTGGTGAATATCCTTATAGTGAGGATAAGAAAGGCTGTTTTGGAAAACAAAATGAACCAAATAGAAATTCTAGCTACCTGAAATGTTTAAGAATCTGGCAATTTGGTTCACTGGGTGTTTACTCAAAAATGACTTTCTTGGGGCCAGAGGGTTAGCTCAGTGGTTCCGGCACCTGCCTCGCAAGCGCAAGGTCCTGAGTTCGATCCCCGGAAACCACATACAATGCTGGGCGTGGAGATTCACGCCCACCAGCAATCAATACCACATACCACAGTGCCGGGCGTGGTGGCTCACGCCTGTCATCCCAGCACTCGGGAGGCAGAGGCAGGAGGACTGCTGAGTTCCAGGCTTGCCTGGGCTACATAGTGAGCTGAGTGAGGGCCAGCCTGAACTACAAAGCAAGACCCTGTTTCCAAAAAAAAAAAAAAAAAAAAAAAATGACTTTCTTGGGGTGAGGGTAAAAGAGGAGTCCACAAAGTAAGTTAAAAGTTAAAAATGAGGGGCTGGGGATTTAGCTCAGTGGTTCCGGTGTCTGACAAGTGGAAGGTCCCGAGTTCGATCCCTGGTAACCAGGTGCCACAATCCCAGGCGTGGTGACTCATACCCACTGGCAGTCAGTACCACATACCACAGTGCCAGGTGTGGTGGCTCACACCTGTAATCCCAGCACTAGGGAGGCAGAGGCAGGAGGATTGCTGGGTTCGAGGCTTGCCTGGGCGACATAGTGAGCTCAGGGCCAACCTGAACTACAAAGTGAGACCCTGTTTCCAAAAAAAAAAAGTTAAAAATGAGTGGCTTAAGAAAAATAAAATAAAAAACAAAAAAAAGGAAAGGCACTTGGAAAATTCAAAAACTACTGACCCTTCTCAAGTTCTGTTTCAGTTCTTGCTTGCCTCTCCCAGGCCCCTTGACCCCAAGCAGACTGTACGCACTTCATTTGTCCTTTGGAAAACAGACAAAACCCCTTTTTACTTCATCCAGCGTCTGGGCTCTTACGCTTTCATTGGAGCTTCTGGAAGACTGGATGATACTGATCACTTCCACTTGCATCCCTGACACCCTCTAACAGGAAGGGCAAACCTTTTAGGGGGTTCAGTGATACAAACAGCCGCGAAGCCACCTGTGCCAGAAGTTCGCCACCTTGCCCTGTTCCATGTTACTCCCCCACCGCCTTGGCTAGCTTGAACTTGCTCCCCCTAAGGGGAACAGAGCCCTGACTGCCTGGTCCCTTAGGGGTTTTCAGAATTCTCCTAACTTTGGCCTCTTGTTTTCCAGTTATAAAGGTCAGTAACCCCCAGCTGTGGACTATCTGCAGCGACCCGTGAGCACTTTGCTTGCCTTTCGCCTCTCCGGGGTACAGGGCAGCCGGAAGTGCTAGTCGTGATCTGGCTCCTGCCAGCTCTGGCCGGTCCCCCGCGGCCGCCCTGTCCTCACTGTGTCTTACGTTCCGCAGCACCGTTGTCAGCCCACTGCAGGAGTCTTGTGTCTGTCTACGTGCCATCGCTCCTGTGCCTAAAATGTCACTCTTGCCTTCAACTTCATGTGTATCTTTTAGAAACACAGCTCAGAATCAGCCTGTTTCCTTCATCATGCTTCCGAAAGCCATTTGCTGCAATTACTTGAGAATATTTTCCTTTTATGGGAATGTGGAAAACTCTTTGAAGATTTAGGCCTATGCAAAATTAATGGAGTTTGAGGTTTTCTTTTCCCCCCAAAGCATAAGTCAACAGCCAGCCCCATGTAACCCGAAAGCTTGCGCTGCCGGCAGCTCCTCTCCATTCCCTGCCCTCTCCGCCCTCAGGGGAAACTGTGGGCCCAAGTTCCCAAGGCGCCTCGCCTCGCCAGCTGCAGATCGGGGATAATCCGGGTAATTTAGCGCATTTTCCTTCGCAAAGGCGGTGAGGGCCTGCGGTCATTCACCCAACCTTGTGGACCTTCCGCAGTGGACACCTTGCTTTGTTTTGGTTAAAGCCACAGCAAAGAGCCGCGCAGCACAGCTCTGGCGCTGCCTCCCTGACCCTTTCAAGCCCTCCTTTAGTTCTGAGGCGCAGCCGTTTTGTCTTGACTTGTGTTTGCTTTCCTAACGTTTTACAAAAATGTATTTTTTTTTCCCACAGAAACTGTAATAGTAAGGAAATTTAAAATATCCTTTGGCAAATAACTTGGTTATTTCCAGAGATACTTTTTTTTTTTCTTTTGAGACAGGGTCTTGCTTTGTAGTTCAGGCTGGCCCTGAGCTCACTATGGTGCCCAGGCAAGCCTGGAACTCAGCAATCCTCCTGCCTCTGCCTCCCGAGTGCTGGGATGACAGGCGTGAGCCACCACGTCCGGCATTGTGGTATGCGGTATTGATTGTTGGTGGGCGTGAGTCTCCATGCCCAGCAGTCTATGTGGTTACCGGGGATCGAACTCAGGACCTTGCACTTGCGAGGCAGGCGCTGGAACCACTTAGCTAACCCTCCGGCCCTAGAGATACTATTTTTAAAACATTTTACAATTAGAAAAGATGATATATGAATTTCGTGAGTTCAAGTGGTTCAAAAGAGTAGGCATTGAAAAATCTCTTCTTCCTCAT
>PVIC010000645.1:37500-112895 GCA_004025085.1 Thryonomys swinderianus | reverse complement strand
TTTTTTTTTTTTTTTCTTTTTGGAGACAGGGTCTCGCTTTGTAGTTCAGGCTGGCCCTGAACTCACTATGGTGCCCAGGCAAGCCGCTGCGAACTCAGCAATCCTCTTGTCTCTGCCTCCCGAGTGCTGGGATTACAGGCGTGAGCCACCACGCCCAGCATTATATGTGGTTACCGGGGATTGAACTCAGGTCCTTGCGCTTGCAAGGCAGGCGCCGGAACCACTGAGCTAACCCTCCGGCCCCTGTGACGATGAATTTTAAGGCAGGTCGCAGTATCAGAATTTGCAGCTGTCCATGGTTTCCATGGCCCATCACCCTTTGATATCTTCACTTTGAATCTCTTGCTAAAGAAACAATAGGCGTAGAACTATCACTGTTGATAAACATTAAAATATTAACTGTATTTAGAGGTAAAAATAAAATCTAAGAATACAAAACAATGCTGGTAGTCTATACTCTAATGTTTAAAGTCTGTTGGCTTTTGAGACATAGGTGTAGCGTGTATACTCCATGAAGCGGTATTTTGTCTGACAGATCTTGTCAGAGCCTTTGCCACAAAGAGACGCTAAGATGACTGGGTGGTTGGTCCCATCACTGACTGACACCCACTGTTTCAGTTTGCTCCTTCCTTTTCCTGTGTGCTTCCATCAAGAAACTTTACTTTTTGGCTCAACTATTTGTTTAGTCCAAGAACTCTCCTTTCACAGGAAAGATTAAGATGAAAATCTAGCCGCAAAGGGCAATTTCTCCACCTGTGCTTTGGCCAATTTATGCGTAATGATGGAGGTGAGAGAGGTACGAGTCACTGGTTACTCCATCTGCTTGTTTCCCATTTATCTCCCCTTTAAAGTGAGTCCATTTGCATTTGACTCACTTTCATAAGTCAAATCTGCAGAGTTTGGCTCCTTGTCAAAGTCAAATTGCTTTTCCTGGCATATGTTGGACACTTAAGGGTTTGTTGAATGAATGAATGATGTTTACCATCTGGGTGCCTCCCCTTCTCATATAGTTTGTTTTTAAAACTGAATTAGTTTTTTCTTGGATTTGTTTTTTCTCTGTCTCTGTCTCTGTCTCTGTCTCTCTCTCTCTCTCTCTCTCTCTCTGTGTCTGTATGAGATTTCTGGGAAGTTGGTAAACAATAGCACTGGCATTGGAGTAAAATACTGGTTCTATAGAATGACTAGGAACTCCATATTTTACATGTAACTCAAAGTTCCAATTGAATATCACATTTTTTTTCCTCAAAAGAGAAAACTTTTTCTTATAATCTCTTAGCTTCTGTTATTCTAAACATGTTGTTTTACTTCCGGTTGGCAACCCTGAGCAATGGAAATCTGTCTGAAACCTGGTTCAGGAAAAGAAGAAATCTCTCCTGTTTGGAGACACAGGAGAGTCACCATGTAGTATGTGTTTCTTCTGGACCCATCTGCCCTCACCATTCCTTCCTGACCAGCTTTTTGGTTCATGGTTTGTTTCTTATGGTGCTCCTGAGAAGGACAAGTGTTGTGTTAGAACTTGCAGTAACTGCCTCTTTCTTTAAAATAAGATATCAAATATATGATCAGAAGTTGACCTACATTACCATCAGCTAAACTGTTATAGAATGAAGCTCTCTGACTCTACTACAGTCTGCTGAATGGTTCTTGGGAGATGGCAGCCAAGGGTCTATGTTTGAATAAGAAGTATGGGCATTTGTGTGGCACTGAGCTTTGGGGAGCCCCTGCCTGTGAACCATCATGCTTGAGCCCCAAACTGAAAAATTATATAAAATTATGTAAATGGATGAAACCTGGGAACATAATGTTATGTGAAAGACTTCAGATGCACATGCTCAAATATCACATGGTTTCTCTTACATGAGAGAACAAATTAAAGCTCAAAACAGAAGAGAGTTAAATAAGAAAGGGAAAAACTCAAATACCTCCCTATATTATAGATTCCATTATTTTAAAAATATTTCAACATATGCTAACTGATTTCATTTATACTGATAGCTAATCTTAGTTCATTGAAAGAAAAGATGTGTGTTATCTGTTTCTTTTTGTAAGAATCTTTCTGGTTTCTGTCTTGTACTAAGGATTTTGAAGATAGTGATATATGGTGTAATAATGGTTGCTATTCTTTTATTACTTCTTTATGAAATTCTGTTTTGCTTTTCATAAAACAAAAACAATTTTTTTTTTTTTGAGACAGGGTCTTGCTTTGTAGTTCAGGCTGGCTCTGAGCTCACTATGTAGCCCAGGCAAGCCTCGAACTCAGCAATCCTCCTGCCTCTGCCTCCTGAGGGCTGGGATTACAGGCATGAGCCAGCATGCCCAGCACTGTGGTATGTGGTATTGATGGCTGGTGGGCATGAGTCACCACGCCCAGCATTGTATGTGGTTACTGGGATCGAACTCAGGGCCTTGCACTTGCGGGGCAGGTGCTGGAACCACTGAGCTAAATCTCTGGCCCCAAAAAACAATTTTTAAAATGTCTTTAAGAGAGGGATTCCTGAAGCCAAATATCAGGTTCAAAATCTTGCTCCCATACTTACCTGCTGTGGGACAGTAGATGGGTCTCGTGACATCTCTTAGTTCCCTCTTCCCCAAGGCCAAAGTAAGGTGCTAACTATACAGTGATGTGTGACACAGGGAGGCTGATGTGTGTCTTCCATTTTCATTACTTAGTTACTGGCTGTGGAGGTTAACTATAAGGGCCACCCAGGAAACAATGTCTTCGTTTTTGAGGCAGGGTCTCACTGTGTAGTCCTGACTGCCTTTGGCCTCGCTATGTAACCCAAGCTGGGCTTGAACTTGCAGGAGTCCTCCTGCCTCAGACTTTTAAGTGCTGGAATTACAGGTGCGAGTCATGGGAAAAGGTGTCTTAAAGAGAAGTTTTAAATGTTATGGTAGTTGCTCTCTGTTGCTGGGTTCTCCTGATATAAAGGTAAGGTAACATACTTCCCCTACAGTGCGTGTAGTCTTGTAGGAAAAAGCAGATGCATAATTGTGCCCATGAAATAGGATATGTTCTGTACCAGGAGAGAGAAAAGGAGCTGTGGAATCCTGAGGAGAGAGTGACCATTATTACACTATTTGTCTCAATCACTGTGTTGTTTTATATCTAAAGGGAGCAAATTTAAATATTTTCTTTATTTGCATTTTTTTTTTCCGTTCTAAAAAGGAACATACATGCCTGATTCTAACTGGCTTCTTTATGACATAGCAAAATCTTTCATTTTCTATAGCTGCTCTGCCTTCCCTCTGACTGAACGCCACTGTAGGAGACACAAGTGGACTTGATACAGCTACACAGGCAAACCTATTACCACTTTCATATTTTGTCTGGTAAACAAAGTAACCAAGATGATTCTTCTAGTGTACGCAGATAGGATCTTGAAATCCTAATCTTGTCACCATCGGTATCTTGTGCAAGTCTCGCTGTAGTTGGCTGAGCAAGATGGCTATCACCCTTCGATTGCTGGACAAAGATGCTGGCTCGAGTGAAAACTTCCTCAGCATGGATTCCTTGACGTGGATGGAGGAATTCTCCATAATTCATCTAACAAATGGTTATTCTCACAGGCCTGTCATAAAGCGAGGGGATAGAACATGTAATAAGTGTGTGGCTTGTGATATTCTTCTGTTATGCATTGTCTTATTTTGATCACATCTCTGCAAATTCATTGAAGAAAACCTGACAACATCGATTAGAAAACGAGACTGGGCTCAGGGATCACATTTCTGCCTCCTAATTTTGTTTCCCATCTGTAGTTGACACCCCGGATCCCTACGTGGAGCTTTTCATCTCCACAACCCCAGACAGCAGGAAGAGAACACGGCACTTCAATAATGACATCAACCCTGTGTGGAACGAGACCTTTGAATTTATTTTAGATCCTAATCAGGAAAATATTTTGGAGGTGAGTGAATCATCCGTGGGCTGTTGGATGGTCATCATTCCTGTGGGTAGAGATGCTTGATTCTGTTCTTTGCTGCTTCTTTTTCCTCTGACTGGCATTAAGCTGGCAGCATAGTGGGTGAAACTTCTAGAATGGTGGACATCCTGAAGTCTGAGCAACCAGAAGGAGATTCAGGGTGAAAACAGCAGGGCTGAGCAGACTCCTCTTCGTATACTCAGGAGGAAACATGTTTTATGCTATGAAAAGGATGGTCGTTGTAAAAATATTTTCATTTACCATTAAGATTAGTTTAAATATATTTTTCCCAAAGTAATTGTATCGAGTTTCTACATTAATTTATTTTTTCATATTTAGAAATAGGAGAATAAAGTTTCATTTTTTTTGGAAAATCATAATTGAATGATTCAGTCAGGAATATATAACAAAAATTATTATTTCATGAGCAAAGATAGTATGGAGAAGGAAAAGAGAAAAGTTTTGGTGTGAGTTAAACAGTAAGGACTTTTAGGAGTAGCTTTGTGTAGCTTAGTGATGGAGAAACTGCCTAGTGTGGGCGAGGCCCTGGGTTTGAGGCCTAGCATAAAAGAAAACGAGAGAAAGCTCTCAGGAACTGTTAAATATCATTCAACAACTCTTATTTTTAAACATGTGGCAGAAATTTTACATATAATTTCCAAATATTCCTGGGAAACTGTTTTGGTGTTCTACTTTCTGCTCTATAGATCACATTAATGGATGCCAATTATGTCATGGATGAAACTCTAGGGACAGCAACATTTCCTGTATCATCTATGAAAGTGGGAGAGAAGAAAGAAGTTCCTTTTATTTTTAACCAAGTAAGTAACACAGCAGAATTGTTTTGCAAATTAATGGCAGATAAAAATCTATTTTGTAAAGCTGGGTTTAACACCTCTAAAATAGGTACTTATTTACTTGCAGAATCCACTAAAGAGGAAAAATTTTCTTTTAATTGCTTGTTCTAGTCTTTTTTATTCTGTTATCTATAAACTGTGGTTGATGTATTACACTAAATACTACTGAGGGATTAATGTCTTTTCATGTTCCAAATGATAACATTGTGATTAAGCAGTCTTTGAATGTCATTGGCAACTCTCTGCACATTTGGAATGATAAATTAAGTACCAAGTCTGAGAGGAAGGAGGGAGCGAGGGGGGGGGGTATAAGTAAACTCAAACTCAAAGAAATAAAATGAAGACACAGCAAAATAGAAAATGCAAACTATTCCAAAATAACATTACTTACTGTATTATAACCTCAATTTCTATTCGTTATTATAAACAGATATATTTCTTATTACATATTACTATAAATTAAATATTTCTCAAATGATATTTGAGTTTAAAAGTCAGGATATTTGTGACTGTGACCTGAGAACCTGGGGCTGGAGAACAGTCCAGGGCGTCCTCTCCATGGGGTCCTTGGTTGCTCCCAGGAAGAATGTCTTCTATTCAGCGTCTGTTGATACACACTTTACATGCATCTCGACCCCATCTAAATCTGTTTTATTCATTCCTTTCACAAACATTTATCAGATAGTCTCTGTACCAGACATGATTTTTGTATAAAGAGTGAAAAGGATAAAATACAGGTGATTCTTCCTGAGATTTTCTTTGGAGGTGGGGGTGAAGCAGAGGTCAGAGTGGGAAGTAGAAGTGGAGAAATTCACACTTGTAATAAAAATAAGTCACCGTGCTTTGAAATGGATATCAATTAAGTGTGCTCAGAGTGCAGTATGAAGATAGAATAAAGAAAGACTGGGCCGTGAGGTGAGGCCAGCTGTGGTTTCACTCAATGTGTGATTACAAATAGACTCAACAGTGAACACAGGAGTTTATACTTTGGCATTTGAAGCTAGTCTTTTTGGTATTTAAATATCAGCTCTGTTCTATATCATTTTTTCATCCTGAGAAATCACTTACCTCTTAACACTTCAGTTTACACATTTGTCAACATGGAGATAATATCTTACAGGAGAGATATTATGATTCAATAAGTTAATCTTACATGTATAATATATATGTGATGACAGTGGTCGTTACATGTGTATTTAATTATAATTTGATATAATTCATTATATAAAACACATATAATTTAAAAGTTTGTATATTAAGTATATAGCTTATATATTGCATGTAGGATGATAATTGATTGAAACATGTAAACACTAGATACATTATACTAGCATACATACATATAGTGCTTAGTACAGTGCCTGATATATTTTAAGCACTACATAAGGGCTTTTAGCTTTTGCTGCTGTTACTATAGTTGGGTAGGATTTCATCAGGTACAAAAATAATTGTGAACATTGTAGGGAAAATAAATTACAAAAGTGTAGAGTTTTCAAAGAAGTAAGCAAAATGGTAAATTAAAGGGCTCAGCCAGCACATGTTTGTAAGTTGTGGAAAACAGAGAATATAGAGGAACTTAAAGGCTCAAATCCACAGGTCTCCATTACAGCTAGGATCTATTCTCAGTAAACAGCTTTAGAAGGCTTTGTAAGCAAGGCTTAGTCATTCCAAAGTAATATATATATATATATATATATATATATATATATATATATATATATATATATGTAGATATCTATATATATCTATATATATATCTTAAACTTCTGTTCATGACATAAAAGCTGTGAAAAGGGAAGACATAATGGAAATAATGTATTTCTTCTCCTTTGTCATTTCCTGTGGTTAAGTGTATAGCCCTAGGACTTAAAAAAAAATAAAGACTTTACTTTCCACATTCCTGAATTTAAACTAGCTTTCATAATTATTTTCTTTAATGCACCTGATAAAATAGTTGGCCAAACAACTTGCTCTCTTCTTGAGACATCTGGGTAGTTTGTACTGGAATGATGATTCTTTGAAGGGTGAGTTTTTTTGATCATCAGGAGAAATGTAAATGCTTTGTGGCTGGATGCAGACCCCTGGATTCTGCCCTAGAGCCTCTAGAAGGGCCATCCAGCTTCCTTCTTCTGAGTAGCACCTGCCCCAGACATGCAGTCTTCCTGCCACGTTCACAGAGGAGGCACAGCAACAGGTGGCAGAGGACTTTTAGGAGAGGAGACACTTACACTATAAAGATGGTTGTGGCAGCATGGTTGTGTTAGTCATTTGTGCATTGCTGGGACACAATATCCACAACCCACAACATAAAGGAGCAGAGGTTTATTTTGATTCATTTTTTGTTTGTTTGTTTGTTTTGAGACAGGGTCTCACTTTGTAGTTCGGGCTGTCTCTGAGCTCACTATGTAGCCTAGGCAAGCCTCGAACTCAGCAATCCTCCTGTCTCTGCCTCCCAAGTGCTGGGATTACAGGCGTGAGCCACCACGCTCAGCACTGTGGTATGTGGTATTGACTGTTAGTGGGCGTGAGTCTCCACGCCCAGCACATGTTTTTAATCAATGTTAGACTGACTCCAAGACAGAAAGACCTGGGTAGAGAAAACCTCTTCATACCCTTGTGGCTGGAGAGAGAAAGGAGGGTCAGGGAGGCAGATGTTCCCTTCTAAGTCATGTCTTCAGTGACCTTTCTCTAACCAGGCCCCCTACCTCCTAATAGCACAATCAGGCACTGAATTCATTAGGAGATGAGTGCAGTGCTCCCATGAGCCAATTACCTCTGAACACAGGAGCCTTTGGGGGACAATTTAGGTCTAAACCCTAACACTAGTTAGTAAAAGAAACCTTTGAGTTTTGGAAGAGAAAACGAATACTGCTTTGAGATTGTACGGAACAGGGAAAGGGGACATTACTAGAACCTCTGTAGTAAATCTTAGTCTCTTGTGAGCAATGACAGCACAAAGCAAATTAATATGTAGACAGAAATGAGACAGAGAACAAGCTGAAATTTGGGCCTGATCAATGCTAGTCTAGGCAGTAGATAATAAACCCTGAGCCTGCCACACCTTTATTTGGGAGTAACAAGATATAACAAATGACTCAGCAGGTGTCTGCCAGCAATAATCCTACAGCAATGAGGAATTATGTATATGAAGATCTTAGGTCACTAGGAACTCATGCTGATTAGGAATTTGTCCATCCCTGGATGTCTTCAACTGATATGATTCTGTCCTTGGAGCATGGCGGCATCAGGGGACTGTTGAGATCTTAGCTATGGTTGGCAGTAAAAAGGGAGTTATGTTTTGACAGGCCATAGCTGGCCTATAGGCGGGAAAGCTAGAGCTAATCATAATGTTAAAAGTGAAATGATTTTATCCCCCCAATTATATAGAATTGTACCTGACACAGGATATTATTAATAAAAGCACCTCGAAACTTTTGCCATCTGAAAGTTAATACTGAGTCAATGCAAAGTGATTTCTGTAGTCAGGAGAATTATCAGGAGTTTGATGGCTGACTCCCCATGGTTTCCTCCTCCTCCCCACTGTGGAAACTGGAGATTTTTGGATGAATTCTTTTTTTTTTTTCTTTTTTTGAGACAGGGTCTCGCTTTGTAGTTCAGGCTGGTCCTGAGCTCATATGTAGCCCAGGCAAACCTCAAACTCAGCAATCTTCCTGTCTCTGCCTCCTGAGTGCCTCCTGAGTGCTGAGATTACAGGTGTGAGCCACCATGCCTAGCACTGTGGTATGTGGTATTGATTGCTGGTGGGCGTGAGTCACCATGCTTGACATTGTACGTAGTTACTGGATCGAACTCAGGACTTTGTGGACTTTGTGCTTGCGAGGCAGGCACCGGAACCACTGAGCTAAATCTCCGGCCCTGGGCTGAAATCTTATTATATGTTTGTCTCCTATCTCCTGCCAAATGTTTGACTTGCCACTAATTCTGAGTCTTTTTATCTTTCTCAAAATGAAGGTTCAGATTAAATTATTTCTAATCTCTCTTCTAATATATAAAATTCTGTGATGATCTGGAGTATCAGACACTGAAGATAAATAATGATGTAAGAATAAAAATCTTTCATTTTAGTACTATGTAATTCCCAAATACTGGCTTGTCAATAGGTTACATTGTTTATTAACACAAGAGGGATGTGAGCCTGTACTGAATGTGTAAAACTGTCCTAAATAAAAGAAAGCCACAAAAAATGTCCATTTCCTAAAGACTAATGATTTCTTTGGAAAGTATATATTCATGGGAAACTAGTCAGTGATAAAATAAGCAGTACCATGGGCCAGAGGGTTAGCACAGTGGTTCTGGCGCCTGCCTCGCAAGTGCAAGGTCCTGAGTCGATCCCCGGTAACCACATACGATGCTGGGCGTGGAGACTCACGCCCACCAACAATCAACACCGCATACCACAATGCCGGGCATGGTGGCTCATGCCTGTAATCCCAGCACTCGGGAGGCAGAGACAGGAGGATTGCTGAGTTTGAAGCTTGCCTGGGCTACATAGTGACCTCAGTGCCAGCCTGAACTACAAAGCGAGACCCTGTCTCAAAAATAAATAAATAAATAAATAAATAAATAAATAAATAAATAAATAAATAAATAAAGCAGTACCACGAGGCAGCTATCACTGATTTACTTACATAAGAAGTTATTTATGAAGATATGTTATGGTCCAGGCAATATCATAGGTGATGAGAAAGCAGCAGAGGACAGGCTAATAGTATATATATATATTTTTTTTTGGAGACAGGGTCTCGCTTTGTAGTTCAGGCTGGCTCTGAGCTCACTATGGAGCCCAGGCAAGCCTCAAACTCAGCAATCCTCCTGTCTCTGCCTCCCGAGTGCTGGGATTACAGGCGTGAGCCACCACCCCCAGCACTGTGGTATGTGGTATTGATGGCTGGTGGGCATGAGTCTCCACGCCCAGCATTGTATGTGGTATCTGGGGATCGAACTCAGGACCTTGCACTTGCAAGGCAGGCGCCGGAACCACTGAGCTAACCCTCCAGCCCCTAGTTAGGATATTTTTAAGAAAGAACATCAACCTTTAGGTTTTCTTGTTTTCCAAGTCACATCCAGAAAGTCAGTTAGGTTGGTGGAGTCAAAGGTTAGAGAGCTGCACAGTTGTCATCCAAGAGAAGCCAAGGAAGCCAGATGCTTCTACACCAGGCTGAGAGTCCAAGGGCCTCTCCCAGGGCAAGAATCCTGATTCTTGTCCATAATGAGCCATGTCACGTTGGAGCTGTTATTTTTTTCTCACTTCCCAATGTACCCTCATTGCAAAGCAGGGTTAGGTAGAACACCTCCTTCTTAGGGCTGTGGATATGGTTAAATAGTTTAATACGTGGAAATTATTAACACAGTGCTTGGTTCAGCAATCATTAAATAAATATTAGATATTCTTATTATAATTTTAACTGCCCAGATATAAACATACCTCACATGTTTCATGAAACTTAGATATTAAATTTCATTGTTTCAACTTACTAAGATAAATTTGATATTTAAGTATAAGTAGAGCCTATATAGCTAATGATCTTTTGCTTGATAAGTTCAGAATGCTATAGTTTTATATTAAATGTGGTGTTGGGTCACATTAGCCCATTTTAAGATCTTAAGAGTTTAGTGTGTTTTTTAAACATCTATAATTCCAGCTGGTAGAAGCTTGAGGAAGGAAAACCGCTACAAGTTCACAGTCAGGTGAGGCTATGTAGTGGGTTTAAGGCCAACTGGAACTACATGATGAGCCTCAGTCTCAAAAAAAAAGTAGAAGAAAAGTATGTTATGAGCGAACAAAGCAGCCTCCTTCAAAAGAATCATGAAAATAGTTTTGGAGTTGGAAAAGATGATGGTCCTTTATTTCTCTGGGTCAAATAAGTTTATTTTGGCCAAAATTTTTAGCCTGTAGGTTTACATTGTGTTTTAATTTGCTGTCTTTATTTAGAAGTTAGTGTTTAAAAATAGTCATGTTTCATGACTCCTGTGGTATTCATCTAGTTTGGTTGACTGGCTTTTTTGATTTTTGGTCATGATTATGACTTGATGATGAATATAGTAATTCTGTGGAAAGGTTTTGATGGTGAGTTCTGAGTGGTAAGACAGTGTCAGGATGATTGCACTGGGGGGTTATGTATTGATGTGTGATGACAAAGACTGAAGTTTAGGTAAATTAAGTGGACAAAGGGAAGGTTGGTGGGGAAACAACAGAACTATAGAAGGTCACCACTTTACCAGTTCAATTTAGAATATTCCAGTTTAAAAATAGAGCAAAAGCGATACACAGTCGGTAGATACCATGCCTCAAAGTTTAAAGTTTGTTCTTTTCTTGGCTAGCCATAGAGAATATGGCTCTCTCAGCCACTCCCTTGTCAGGGAAATGACTAGCACTCTAGAATGTTCTATTCTGCTGTCATGGGGTCCTGGTTAGTTAGATGTATTTCATGTTTTTTAACTTATATTTGCAGTTTGTGGGCTGCATACACATAATCCCATCTTAAGCAAAGGACATGACACTGTAGGAAGTTTGGGAGATTTTTCTGCAAAGGTCTGAACACTGTAAAGCTTCCATTCAGTAAACCAGATTTCCTACAGCATTATTTACTAAACTTCTCTGCTATCTTTTCCTCCAGATGGGAATCCTTCAGACTCTCTAGCTTTTCTCTTAATATATGAAAGCAAATGTCTTTCATCACTCCTTTTAGAGCACTTCTTCAATTTTTCAGCACTTCACTTCAGTGCATTTGTTTACTCCTAGCCAAAAATTATTCAAGCATCTGTACATGGATAGGCAATGGTAATATGCGGGCTATGTCCCCCTCTCTGATAGAACATACCGTCCAACGAAAGACCCAGAACACTTGAAAATGATCTACAGTTTAAAAGGTATAGATTGCACAAGGATGAACAAAAAATTCATTTGAGTTTCCATGGTTAATAACCTAAAAGAAAAATGGAATTGCTCTTAAAACCAGGAATTCTTTGACCCACATTTGAACTCTCCTGAATAAAAGCTTGACAGTGTTCAGATCTTAGTAGAAAATCTCCCAAACTTCCTATAATATCATGCCCTTTGCACAGGATGGGATTATGTGTTATGCAACCCATTAACTGCAAATATAAGTTAAAAACATCATCGTGAGTGTAGAGTATAGTCTACTTTGTACGTTTATAATTTCCAAGAGGTAGAGTTCTAATTTGTTCTGCTCCTTGCTGAGGCTTATGAGATTCAAGAGAGCCTGGGAGATTTTGTCACCCTTCTTTCTAATTGCCCTGATAGTGTAATGTAGAGACGCTTTGTGTGGTGTGTGGGAAGGAGTTTATATTAATTGTTTCATGCCTCATAGGCAGAGCGCACTCATGTTACTTTTTCTCTGAGTGACACCTTCCGGTGAAAGGTGCAGAGAGAGGGCTTATACCGTCAGACTTCTTGGCGTGTCTGAACACAGTGCATGAAGTGGAAAATTTGAACCTTCCCCATGCTTGTTTGTATTTCATCTGGGAAACCTGAGGAAGTAAGGATTCCAACCCCTCATCAACACTTGTGGCAACATATTTTATATATTTAAGAAGGACAGAAAAGTCCTGCCTTCTCTCTTTCTGTCTTAAAGAGTTAAATGGTCATTAATATCTAAACCATGAAAGACTGATCAACTCAGAATTGCCATTTTTTATGAGATCCAAATGTGGCCATCAATAGCATGGTTGATTATCCTCTTATTTACATATTGAGTTCTCAGGACAAGTAGGCTTTAGATACGCTTAAGCACTGACTTTTAAAATTATAAATTAATTGGGAAACTGACAGTTGGCATGTCAGCTACTTCTTGAATAGAAAACCTATTCTGGCTTTGGAATTGCCCATTTGTTAAAACAAACAAACAAACAAACAAAACCTCCCTGTTGAGTTGTAATAGTGTTCATTTGATTTCCGTTTATCTTTGGTGGTTTTGCTCTCTGGAGATAAAGAACATCAAATCTAATTTAATTATAATGATAGCTTTCAGGAATTTCTTAAAACACAGTATGCTTTAACACTGTATGGTTATCTTGCTAAATACCCTTAATAACCATATTTGATGTAAAATGCTTCCAAGCATCATTTGGGACAGAATCCGGTTGAAATTTGGAGTAGATATGTTGACGTGTGATCTAAGCTGTGCTTTCATTGATGGAATGGGTGATAGTTTCAATTCTAATTCAATTCCTTTCTTTTAATTTTTTTTGACTTATAATGAAATACTGAGTCAGATCATCCTAAGACTTTATCTTTTGTGGGGGTGGGGCATTTTATAACGAGAAGATTGCCACTATCTACTGAATGTCAAATACTAAGCAATGAACTAGCATTAGAAGCCTATTGAAGACAAAAAAAAAATACTTTAAAGGAGAGGCAATTTTTATACAAAGGATTTCAGTTCATTTTGTTTGCTCATAAAACTCTTACTGAGGATCATCTATGGCCTTGCTTGAATCTTCTGGAAAGCTCCTATTATGTTTTTCCATCCTTTGAAATACAACAGACCTGTCATCTTAATATGTTTTATTTTTATATCAGGCAGTTTAAATATTTTGTGAATAGTAATTGTAGACTAAACTACTTTGTCTTGGTGACAGAAGAAAACAAACAGGCAGAGGCAATTCTTAGGGTTGCTAAAATGATTCCTTGGGCGGGAGGGTTAGCTCAGTGGTTCCGGTGCCTGCCTCGAAAGTGCAGGCTCCTGAATTCGATCCCCGGTAACCACAAACAATGCTGGGCATGGAGACTCATGCCCACCAACAATAGCACATACCACAGTGCCTGGCATGGTGGCTCACGCCTGTAATCCCGGCACTCGGGAGGCAGAGACAAGAGGATTGCTGAGTTCGAAGCTTGCCTGGGCTACATAGTGAGCTCAGGGCCAGCCTGAACGATAAGGCAAGACCCTGTCTCAAAAAAAAAAAAAAAAAAAAAAAAAAAACCAGATACTAAATATTTTTCCACTTTTTTAGTGGCTATACAATCTAAAGAGTTTCATGTTTACAGACACGCAACACACTTTGGTCATTCTTATTCTCCCTCTTCAGCCATGTGGCTCCATTCTCCTTTGTGGCTTTTCGTTTTGGGGGAGTTTCACTGCATGCGATGCAGTTTGCGAGTACCCAGCCTCTCATTACGCAGCATTACCCTGCCTAATTCCCTTCCTCTTGACTGTGACTGGTCTCCCTTTTCCCTTCTCGGTATCTCCTCGCTTCCACATATTTGTCTCTCTGAGTCTGGTTTATTTTGCTCGCCATGATGGTTTCCAGGTCCACCCATTTTCCCACAAGCGATAAAATTTTATTTTTCCTTGTGCTGAATATATATTTCATATTTTCTTTATCCGTTCACATTGGGCGGCTGCTTTGCTAGTTCAGCTATTGTGCCACTTCACTGGATTTTTACTTCATGTGCACTATAGAGAGCACATCAGTCCTATGATCTACATTGTTTGATTTATCTTTTTTTTAGGTTACAGAAATGATTTTGGAAATGTCCCTTGAAGTTTGGTAAGTTCACTTAATTATTAAAATTATTGTGAATGATTCAGTGATTATTTTTATTAAAGATGACACTTTTTATATAGCTAAATAGGTACACATTGAGGTCATACTCCGTACTCATAAGTGAAATAAATGGGACAGAGATGTGTAAACACCATATTGTTACTCTAGTGTGAAAAGCTGAAAGTGTAAATGAGGTTCAGAATGTGTGACAGGTATTGCAAAATGGGAAGAAAATGTTCAAAGGGGAAGGGAAATGGGGAGGGGGCAGGGGAGAGTAAAGAAGGCAAAGAAAACATTCAAAGTTAAAAAGGAAAAAAAAAAGGAAACAAAGCTTATGTATCTTTTGGGGTAGAGGAGCTGGGGAAGTCGAGGAGAATGGTGGAAAATAAGAATGCAGATATACCACGTAGGACTGGAAATTTAGCTCAGTGGTTCTGGCGCCTGCCTAGCGGCACAAGGTCCCTGGTTCGATCCCCAAAAACCACATACAACAGTACCAGGTGTGGTGACTCACACCCACCAGCAATCAGCACCACACACCACATTGCTGGGTGGGCTGGCTCATGCCTGTAATCCCAGCACAAGAGAGGCAGAGGCAGGAGGATTGCTGAGTTTGAGGCTTGCCTGTGCTACATAGTGAGCTCAGGGTTAGCCTGAACTATAAAGCGAGACCCTGTCTCAAAAAAAAAAAAAAAAGATATATCATGTATAGGTACAAACTTTTTTTAAAAAAATTTCATTCTTTATTGGTACAATTTATATACATCTCACAATCACACATAACATGGGGGAATTTGTACCAATATACGACACAAGTTAATTCTCATTTTTACCCATATCTCTACCCACCCACACCTCCCCACCCCCTATATACATGCTCTTTTACTTTCTTTCAGAATCATATTTATTCCTTCCCCTCATTACATTCCCACACCAAATTTCCTTTGGAAACTTCCCATTCTACAAAACCTGTCTTACTTTCTAGAGCTCGTTTGTATCTACAGGTGCTCATATCAAAGAAAAGATCCGGTACAAGCTTTTAATGATGAATGTGAAAATAATGCATACTTAAAATATATCAATGAACTCACTTTTAAAAAAGACACTTTTTATATATGAAACAGGTTCAATGGCTTTGAATGTATAGAAGTAGATTATTTTGATTTGCTTTTCTTTATCCTTTATTTGCTGCAGAATTAAAAAAAAACTGTGATTCTAATATTTTGAGGGAAGTAATAATTATTTCTTTATAAAATGCAGAAAAAGAAAAGGAACCACAAAACCTCTGGGAAATGTTCACTATAGTGATGCGTGATCATTTCAAAAAACATTTTTATCACTATTTCCTCAAAAACAAATGAACATAGTGGCTCATGCCTGTAATCCCAGAACTCAGGAGGCAGATCCAGGAGGATTGCTGAGTTCGAGGCTTGCCTGGGCTACATAGTAAACTCAGGGCCAGCCTGAACTACAAGGTGAGACCCTGTCTCAAAAAAAAAAAAATAACTCACAAACAGAATAATGAGAAAGAGAAGAGCAAATGTTTTATTTCACCAGAAAATTAAGCCAAAATTTTTAGGAAATTTACAATTTAAAAGATCTCTTAAATATCTTTTTTTCCCAGTCTTAGAAAGGGTAACACTGTCCTTATCCTTTCATTTTGGGAATATAAATTTGCAAAACGTTTTGAAGCTGACTAAGCCATGAGCACTACAGAAAAATTATACATTATCTTTGGTCTTAGTTATGTGGTTACTGGATATCAACTTTAAGGTATGTGGTTGTCAGGTTTAAAAAGATTATTTACTCCCATCAGCACTGAGAAAGTTCTGGCAATGTAGCTCAGTGCTTCCAGTGCGCCTGCCTTGCAAGCTCAAGGTTTCGAGCTAGATCCCTGGTACCAAAAATATAAATAAATCAAAATTAAAAATAAAAAAATGCTAGAAAATAGTCATTAAATTATCATATATCAAAGCATTAATTTTATAATTACTGTTTTAAGAGTACGAAAAGTATATAATAGGGATGTAAAAAATTGAAATAGTGAATTCATATATTTTTAAAGACTAGTCTTGCACTGTACATTTTCTAATTTTTGTGACTTATTTGGTTAGGTATCTTTAACTTGCACAGCTATAAATTCTTCTCAGTTTTATGACCTTTTCTGCCTTTTAACGGAAATGGCTTATTTAAATTTCATCTTTATTGTTCCAATATATTGTTTTAATTCAAATATTTTGTAGGGATATGTGTTACTATAGAAAATATAGCTCAAAGGGTGTGGGCTTTCTTTTCTTTTTCTATATGTTACTGGGAACTAATAGACAATGAGACAAAGTGGATTTATTTATTTTTTAATTGAATTCTTTATTGGTACATTTCATATACAGTTCACAATCACATTCAACATTGGAGAATTTGTACCAGTATATGACACAAGTTAATTCTCAGTTTTACCCATATCCCTACCCCCACCCCTTATATATATGCTATTTTATTTTTTTTCTGAGTCATATTTATTCTTTCCCCTCATTATGTTCCCCCACCACATTCCCTTTGAATATTTCCTATTTTACAAAATCTATAATACATTCTAGAACTCATTTACATCTATAGGTTATTTTAAAGGGAAAGACTTCCTTTTATGAATGGTTAAGAGACATTTTTATTGATACTATTGTGCTTCTGCATTTTTATTTACTCACATTTGAAGATCATACTATAGATTGCTAATTCTTTTTTTAATTGACTTCTTTATTAGTACATTTTACATGTAGCTCAAAATCGTACTTAACATTGGGGAATCTGTACCTGTATATAACACGAGTTAACTCTCTTTTTTACCCATATTCCTATGCACCCTACAAACCTCACCCCCTTTCTTTTTCTTTTCAAATCATATTTATTCCTTCTTCTCATTACTTTCCCCTACCACATTCCCTTTGAATATTCCCTATTTTACAAAATCTACCGTACATTCTAGAACTCATTTACATCTACAGTTTCTCATACCAGAGAAAAGATACAGTATTTACATATCTGTGATCTATTTATTTCACTTATTAGTGTGTCCTGAAGGTGTGTTCATTTGCTCATAAATGAATGAAACTTATCATTCTTTATGGCAGAGTAATACTCCATTTGATTAAAAAAAAGCCATCTTCTTTATTCAGTCTCCAGTTGACGGGCATCTGGGTTGCTT
Organism: Thryonomys swinderianus; assembly: GCA_004025085.1. NCBI lineage: Eukaryota > Metazoa > Chordata > Mammalia > Rodentia > Thryonomyidae > Thryonomys > Thryonomys swinderianus. The sequence goes on along the minus strand of PVIC010000645.1, from coordinate 95,385 downwards.
CCAAGATTGGCCTATCAAAACTGAGCTGCTATAAACATGGGTGCACATATGTCTTTATGATATGATTCTTGTTTTTTTTTTTTTTTGAGACAGGGTCTCACTTTGTAGTTCAGGCTGGCCCTGAGCTAACTATGGTGCCCAGGCAAGCCGCCGCGAACTCAGCAATCTTCTTGTCTCTGCCTCCCGAGTGCTGGGATTACAGGCGTGAGCCACCACGCCCGGCACTGTGGTATGTGGTATTGATTGTTGGTGGGCGCATCTCCATGCCCAGCATTATATGTGGTTACCGGGGATCGAACTCAGGTCCTTGCACTTGCCAGGCAGGCACCGGAACCACTGAGCTAACCCTCCGGCCCTATGATATGATTCTTTTAATTCCTTCGAGTATATTCCTAGCAGGGGAATAGCAGGGTCAAATGAGACCTCTAGTCCTAGTTTTCTGATCTAATCAGTTTTCCACACTGATCTCCACAATGGTTGTACAAGTCTACAGTCCCACCAACAGTGGAGAAGTGGCTTTCTCCCCGCAGCTTCATCAGCATTTATTGCTGGTTGATTTCACCTTTAAAAAAATACTTTTAAATTTAGTAGCTGATGTTTAGTACTTAGTGTTAGGACATTACAATGTCTTATTCGTGAGGTCTTGCTGCTTGGGGGAAAGTATATCACAGACCTACCACGTATAACCTTTCAAATCTTCAGGTTTCCAACGTGGAGGGCTATAATATATAACGATATCTATAAAATAATGAGTAATGTTTACTCCTTTAATCACCACAATGGTACATACATTGCAGCACTGGCTCATGGCTGTTTTCTGTTACAGCTCATGCCCTGACCTGCGATTCAGCATGGCTCTGTGTGACCAAGAGAAAATGTTCCGACAACAGAGAAAAGAGAACATAAAGGAAAATATGAAGAAACTCCTGGGTCCAAAAAAGAGTGAGGGACTATATTCTACACGTGACGTGAGTTCCAGATCATTTAAGGGTTATCATTTAGTAATAATTTTTCAGGGCATTTCCTAAAAGTTTCACTCAAATGTGATCATTTGAGCACTGAGCATTCTTCCTTCAGTTTTTTTTTTTTTTTGTTTTGTTTTGTTTTTTTTTGAGACAGGGTCTCACTTTTTAGTTCAGGCTGGCCCTGAGCTCACTATGTAGCCCAGGCAAGCCTTAAACTCAGCAACCCTCCTGTCTCTGCCTCCCGAATGCTGGGATTACAGGCGTGAGCCACCACACCCAGCTCTTCCTTCAGTTTTTAAGGTGAAATGCTTAATAAGTCAAAACCCACCAAGGAAAGTCATGCTGAATGCCGCTCATAACGGTAATGTCTATATCCCAGCTCAAGAGGAGCAGTTGCGCTTCTCTCGCCATTTTGTTTTATTTGTGACTGGATGATGAAACCCTGTGTGAGTGAGGCTGGATATTCTTTATTCAGTCTATTGATTCCAACGCTGACTTTTCCAGCACCTGCCCCCCCAACACACCAATAAATAGTATTTTACTCACTAGCTCTGTGGATTTCCGTTAACCTAGTTATGATGACACATAAAGAAAAGTGATCCTTTTGGATTATGGACACCTACTCTACAGCAGGGCGGGATGTTTGTTGTAACTGATAAACCCACACTGCCTCCTTAGCACCAAGGTCCACAGTTTATATCAGGGTTTGGTCTTGATGATGTGTATTCTGTGCAGAATGACATGGGTCCAAAGTTATACCATCACACAGAATGGGTTCATTGTCCTGAAATGCCCCTGTATTTATCCCTTGTTCTTACCCATCCCCAAGCAACCATCAATCTTTTTACTGTTTTCATAGTTTTGCCTTTTCTAGAATATCTTATAGCTGCAATCATACATTAAGTAGGCTTTTCTAATCGGGTTCTTTCATTTGGTAGTATGAAGTCAAGTTTCTTATACCTCTTTTTACAATTGATATTTTTTTTTTAAGCCTTAAGTAACATTTCCTTGTCTGGATATACTGAAGTTTATACACTCATTGAATAGTGTTTTACAAGAAATATACACAGGTGGAATGTTTGTTTCATGAATGGGAAAAATTTGGCTCACAAAAATGGAATACTGGGTTAATTTAAAAAAATTTCTTTTGCAGTTAATTAAAAAAAATCTTTTAGTAGCTATTTTTAGATGACAACACATAAGGTAAAATTTACCGTCTTAACCGTCTTTAAGTGAATATACAGCTCCGCAATGGGAAATATGCTCACATTTCTGTCTAAAGCTCTGCTAAACTTTGCTAAAACTAAGCTTTGCAATACTGAAACTCCATCCTCTGAACAATTCCCCACTTCCTTCCTCCCTTAGCCATAGTAACCATCATGTAAATTTCATTAATTTGAATACTAATTTTATTTGAATATTAACCCCATGCTATTATATTTATTTTATATAGCCTAGTGTCCTCAAGGTTTCCTTATGTTAGAGCATATGACAGTATTTCTTCCCTCTTTAAATAAAACTCTATTGTATGATTATACTACATTATTTTTATTCCTTCATCTGTCAATGGACATTTTGGCTATTCGTCAGTGGATCTCCTGGCTACTGTAAATATTGCTGCTATGAACATAGGTGTCTGACTGTGAGATCATGGTGGTTCTGCCTTTATTTCTTTTGGATATATGGATAATACTATTTAAAACAGTACGCCTCTTAACTAAATAGTAAGGTAAACTGGCATCTTCCATTTCATCTGCAAAACACTCTGGCCAAGTCCATGGTATATTAACTACTTGAAACTAAGAGACTGTTTTCAACCATGCCCAGCATTTGTGCTGCTGCTAGTCAAGTTGTGTGGTTTGCTGACAGTTGTTTTATCTGATAGCAGGTCACTTCCTGTTACAATCACTTTAACTAAACATTACATAAACTGAAACTTCCCTGAAAAGGGGACCCACATTTGAATTATAAATACGAAAGGGGGGCATTTACAATGAAACAAAGTTGAATGCTTATGAAATTTTTTTTTTTTTTTTTTTGAGACAGGGTCTCTTGCTTTGTAGTTCAGGCTGGCCCTGAGCTCACTATGTAGCCCAGGCAAGCCTCGAACTCAGCAATCTGCCTGTCTCTGCCTCCTGAGTGCTGGTATTACAGGCGTGAGCCACCACGCCCGGCACTGTGGTATATGGTATTGATTGCTGGTGGGCATTGAGTCTCCACGCCCAGCATTCTATGTGGTTACCGGGGATCGAACTCAGGACCTTGTGCTTGCGAGGCAGGCGCCGGAACCACTGAGCTAACCCCTCTGCCCTGCTTATGAAAATTTTTGAAGAGTGAAAAATATAATGAAAGTATGAATTGGATTAAGTGTAGAATTGACAACGGGAAACAGTTATAGCAATTGAGAAGGATTCTGCATGTATTTTGCTTAAAATATTTTTGAATATTCATGTTTTAGTTGTGCTTTATTTTAATCATTAGTACATGTTTACTATGAATAATAATTACATTTAGCTTGGGAAATTGGTAAATATACACATTGTGTCTTAATAATTTTTACTCCCTGTGGCCCTTGCCTCTACTTTCTTCCCTATATCCCTTTCCACTGCCACAGTCTACTTCCCAGTCTTCTATCATCCCTTTTATTTTACTCTTTATTAATATTTTGTGTTCTAAAAATAAGAGAAACCAGGTGGTGTTTAGCCTTCTGTGTCTGATTTATCTTGTTTAGCATTATGATTTCAAGATCCATTCACTTTTATCTAATAATGAGTGAGTTTCTACAAACTTATCCTTCTTTTTGACCAAGTTAGGCCCCATTATGGGTAGCATATTTTCTTTAATGCTCTACTGTGGAGATATACCACATTTTTAAATCCATTTATCTCTTGGCCAGTTCCAAGATTTAACTATTATGCATTATGCTGCTATAAACACGAGTATCCATGTATCACTGCAATATAATGTCTTATAACTCTTTCAGGAAGATATCTACAAGAGAAACAGATGACTTCCATGGAATTACTAGTTTTAATATTTTGAGAAGTACCCATCCTAACTTTCATAGTGGTTGCACTAGTTTGCATTCCTTTCAACAGTGTAGAAGTGTTCTTTTTCCTCCACAACCTTGCCACAATTTTTTCTTTGTTCTTTAAGCCCTTGATAATATTCATCCTTACTAAAGTAAAATGGAATCTCAAAGTTGTTTTGATTTGTAATTCTTTAATGGCCAAATATGTTGAATATTTTTCATTCAATTATTGGCCATTTGTACTTCCTTTGAGAAATGTCTATTTCAGTTGCCTAGTTTTGATAGCCTTCTATTTTATGAGGTCTAACATTTTTTGAATTCTTTATATATTCTAGATATTTGTTCTCTGTCTGAAGAGCAGCTGACAAAAAATTCTTCCACATTCTGTGGGCTGTCTCTTCACTCTGAGGGGGGTTTTCTTTGGCATAAAAATGTGTTTTGAGGATTTTTGTGTCAATGTTCACTAGAGAGGTTGGCTTGTAGTTGTGATAGCTAAATCTTGGAAACAACCCAAATGCCCATCAACTGGAGACTTAATAAAGAAGATTTTTAAAAAATAAAATGGAGTATTACTCTGCCATAAAGAATGATAAGTTTGGGTCATTTATACTCAAATAGACACACCTTGAGGACACACTAATAAGTAAAATAAATAGGTCACAGATATGTAAATATCTTTTCTATGGCATGAGCACCTGTAGACATAAATGAGTTCTAGAATATATAATAGGTTTTGTGAAACAGGAAGTATTCCAAGGGAAAGTGGTAGGAGAAAGTAATGAGGAAAAAGAATAAATATGATTTAAAAAAGTAAAAGAAAGCATATGTATATGGTGGTAGGTTGTGGGGTAAGTAGGGATATGGGTAAAATGAGAATTAACTCATGTCATATACTGGTACAATTTTCCCAATACTGAGTGTGGTCATGAGGTATATAAAATGTACCAATAAAGAATTCAATTAAAAATGTTTTTTTAATAGAATCACATTTGTTGATCTTGGCCACTAATTCACTACTTTTATTTATCTATTTTATTTATTTAATTCTATTCATCCAAGTGAAATCTGCACAGATACACTGTTAAAATGGTGCTTATCAAATGCTTATAAAGTTTCTTGTTAGTTGTCCATCAGGTAATTTTTGCTTATTTCTGGAATTTTTCTATTACCTGAATATTTTAAATGAGCATAATTTATTTTCATGAAAATAGCCTTTTTATTAAACACATAAGTAAACATACATGTGCTTGCTCCTGTGTGTGCATGTGCTCCTGTGAGTGTGCGTGCTCCTCCTGTGTGTGTGTGCCTCTATGCACATGGGAGAGGTTCAAGATGACTGGAAGTGAAAGGCAAAGTACAAGTGAAAATTGAAATTCTGTGTCAACTCAGCGCTGACAGCCCACAAGAGATGGCAGTTCGCCAGATATGTTCTGAGAAGGTTGTAGTGGTGAAAGTCAATCTTCGGATGCCAGAGTGGCTTATTTTGGAAGTGGACTCATGGTAGAATGAGGAATTTCGTTTGAAAGAATATAAGGGGAACAAAGGAAACCTCCATTGAAATCTGCTTCAGAACGACAGAGCACTGAATCATACATCTTGTTAACCTGCCAGAGTCATGGTAATGCTTGTGGTTCGTCACTATTTCAGATTCATTAGAACTTGAAAACGCCTTCTCTGTGATTTGCTCAGAAGTTTCTAGCTTTTTCAGAAGCTTTTGTTGTTGTTTCTCTTTTAATATAGACAACAGATTTCTGAGAAGCAGTTCTTCCACTTCTTAGTGTCTTCATCCTTATTTGATAATATATCCTTAGAGAAGAGAAAAATGTTTTCAAGTTTCTTTCATTTTTCCTTTATTAAGCCACTGTGCTGGGTACTGGAGATAGAGGGAACTGAGATGATTAATGTGGAACCATCACTCTCCCTAATGAATTTAAAGCTTAGTTTGGGAGAAAGACAGGGAAGCAAATAAAACCATGATGTGCTTTCAGAGATGTAAGTGGAAACACATAGACAGGGATCCCTGCTCTCTCAAGAGTAAGGATGATAGAAGGTCCTTCTGGACTCAGAAGACTGTTGGTGAAGCCTTAGAATGAGTTCGCGGGGGGAAAAGGGGCAAATGCACATCTCTGTTAATTCCTGCTCATCAGTATCATTTGGGAGACCCTGCTTTGTAATTTTAATTTCTTTGCCCGGTTGTTTTCTGATTTTGGAAGAATTACCAGTTTTAAAAACTCTCAACTGCTGACATACCTGCTTCTCCCTCCAACTGCACAAATGATAAACTTGCCTTTTAGTCAAAGAGAAACTAAAAGTTATGAGATGACAAATCTTTCATTTTCTGCTATCAGATTGGTTTACTTTACCTAATTTTGGTCACTCCATGCCTACTTCCATACAGGGGTGTTTCCTTTTTTTTAAAATTAGAACCACATGACATGTGGATCATAAAACCCTCTCTGGAGCCTCAGGATCTCAATTGTTCAGTGGTCCCCTTCTATAGTATCTTCAGCTTCTATCTGAAAAAATAAACATGCTTTGAACTTCTATATTTAAAAAGGACCTGAAAAATATAAGGAGAGGAAAAGGGGATGTTTTCAGAACTTCTGCAGTGGGTTATGGCCTCCTATGACAAGAAACTTAGAGTGAAGAAGCCGGGTCTTGGGACCTGATCAGTGTAGCTCTAGGCAACAAAGACACAGGCCCCCAAGGGCACTCAGTGTTTATTGAATACAATCCTGGGAAGGAATAGGGAGTCAGGTTTGCTTTGAAGGCTTCTAGTGGAATGCCGCAGTACTGCCCCACACCTGGCATGATGGCCCCGGGCAGTGCTGTGAGGGAGGAAGCACTGATCATCTTGTTTTAATAGAACAGTCCAGTACTGGGACCAGGTGCAATTAGCAAGTAAGTCACTTGAACCCCCATCAGTCAGGGGAAAGGATTTTAATTGAGGTCACACTGGCCTCAGCTGCATGTAACTCAGCCGAGCTCTGTCACTTCACAGACTGGTGCCTAGGTTTCCGTGGCAACCACTGGGAGAGGTGCTATCTGCCCCAGCCATCAGAGTCACACAGCGGGTCTGACTTCTGATATGAAACAATCTGGCCATATTATGGAACGCAAGAAGCAGGTGCCCCTTGTAGATGGCCAGTGCTGGGCAGGGATGTCTGGGACAGAAAAATCTTAGATTTCCCTTCTCCTTTCTGATCATTCTCTGTTCTTTCTTCCAAGGACAAAGTTCTCCATATGTGTCTTCCTCTTCATCCAATTATTCAGTGGTCCTGTAGGAGGCTTTACTTCCTTCTTGAGGCCTTTGGGCTCATTATTTTGCTGTAATGCTCAGCTAATCACCGGTTCTGACTAATAAATGCAAATGCAGGAATCTTGTCCTATCTTGCCTAAGCTTGTAGCCACGGGTGGAAACTTTCTTTTCCTTCCTCTTACTCACTTTTCCTCACTTTCATTGTGTGTCTTTGATTTCCTTCATCAAACTTTCACCTGTGAGCAATTAAAAAAAAATCTAGTAATTTATCATGACTCAGCCAAAAGGCCTTTTTGTAAGAAATGTCCCTCCTTCCATAATGTCACCCACCCCTTGCACTAAAGTTTTTTACAGGTACAGCTTAGTCCTGTGAGAGATGGATTTGAAGACCCTTGATTTTATCACTTACATGTCCCCTAGTATATCATGTCTAGGCTGGAACACATACTCTATATTCCTACTCACACCTGTCCTCCATTTTCTTTCTCTCTTTCTTTCTCCTTCCTTCCTTCCTTCCTTCCTTCCTTCCTTCCTTCCTTCCTTCCTTCCTTCCTTCCTTCCTTCCTTCCTCCCTCTCTCTCTCTCTCTCTCTCTCTTTTTCAATATTTACTGGCACATTGTATATACACATCATGATCACACTCAATATTGGGAATTTGTACCAGTAGATGACACGATTTAATTCTCATTTTTTCCCATTGCTTACCCCACCCCTTAACACACCCCAGCCCCTAAATACATAAGCTTTGCTTCCCTTCTTCTCATTAACATCATATTTACCCCTCATTACTCATCCCTCCATCACATTTCCCTTGAAATATTTTCTGTAACTTTTTTTTTTTTTTTTTTTTTTTGCAAACTGGGGATCAAACTCGGGCCCTTCTGCTTCCATTTCACAATATCCATTTTCTGCTTCTATTCACACTGAATTCAGAGCAATCATCAAGGGCAAGTCTGATTTTATCAGCTCTAAATTTGAAATCTTCCCATTTTGTTTTTGGGGTTTTCTGCTTCCCAGAATTTCTGCAGCTTCAGTTTTGCGAATTCCTTCCAAATTCATTACCCACCACTGGCAGTGAGTACCTCTTAGTTCCATGTCTCTACAGAACCTTTACTATGAATTCTTTCTTTTCACTGAAGTCTGCTTCCCGTGTACCAGCCCTTTTCAGTAAATTAACACCACTCAGCCTTCAATCAGCAACTCAATCATTTCTGAGCCTCCCTCATCTCCCCTCCCCTCTTTCCACAAATCTAAACTGGGACTCAGGCGTATTCTCCGTGGTGCTTAGACACACATTATCTTCTTAGCTTTGACCACACTTCCACCTAAAAATATCCATGAAAATACTCAATGCTCCTTCCTGCATGAGAGTGCAAGTTTCACGAAGCCCAGGATAATATCTGTGTATGGATCTGCATGTCCAAGGATGGTAGAACCCCAGGAAATGTTTTGTTTTATGAGTCCAAAAACACATTTAGGCAGTGGATTAGAATCACATCTGTGGTATAAATCAGCTAGAGAGAGATCAGGTTCTCAAAAAAGAGGAAACACCAGTATCAAGTGGAAGCAAGAAGCATTGGATGAAGAGAAGATCTGCGTGGAAGTGTTCTCATTTGGAATGTTAAATTAGGAAGGCATGTGAGACACATGGTACAGAAATCTATTTGGTATTTATGCTTAGGTTTTTCAACAGGGAAGCTGATGTTGTAACTTTTAGGTGTTCTTTTTATGGAAAAGACTAGTAAGCTTTCTGGGAAAATAAAATTTGCCTTCATCTTCCTAGAAATCACAATATATTGATTTTTGCAACTGGTGGGCTGGGAAATGAGGCAGTCATTCTTTTTCTGAGGGATATTAAAATATTAGATTAATATGCTGTTTTGTTTTTGGCTTATGTATTTCTCTCTTGGCAGAAATAATAAGTTTAGATGTAATCAACACCACTCATTGTCACAAAGTAAAAGTTTTCTGTTTTTCATTTTTGGACTTCTTGGAATCCATTTCCCAGCTAACAGCCAAACTCACTTTTTTTTTTTTTTTTGAGACAGGGTCTTGCTTTGTAGTTCAGGCTGGCTCTGAGCTCACTATGTAGCCCAGGCAAGCCTGGAACTCAGCAATCCTCCTGCCTCTGCCTCCCGAGTGCTGGGATTACAGGCGTGAGCCACCATGCCTGGCACTGTGGTGTGTGGTATTGATTGCTGGTGGGTGTGAGTCACCACACCCAGCATTGTATGTGGTTACCGGGGATCGAACTCAGGACCTTGAGCTTGTGAGGCAGGCACCAGAACCAGTGAGCTATATCTCTGGCCCCAAACTCAATTTTTTCCTCATACTGAGCAGTTAGCTTCAAGGTATGGACAAATAGGTTGTTCTGCTCAAAAGAAGAGTCCTATTGAATGTAGCTGTCTTTTACTTCATTCTCAAAAAAAAAAAAAGCATAAGGTTAGCTTCCATTGTTGAATTAGTGTTGAATGAATTTGGGCATGATATTTTATCTCTGCTTCACTTGTAAAATAGAGATAGTGTTTCCTGTAGAGGCAGGAAAGTGAGTACAAATACTTGTAAAGCATTATGGGAAATATGTAGGGTATACAGCAGTTGTTCAATGTAATAGTAGTTATTAAACAGATGCACGAATACCATTGTTCATTCATGGTACCCTGAGACCACAGTTGTCATGTTTATACCTTAGTCACTTTCTTATGAATGGGACAAAGCACCTCCACTTGCAACTCAAAGGAGGAGTTATAGCTGGTGATGGTATTGTACTCCACAGTACTGTACTTCCAAAGCCGGTGCACCCCAGTACTTCCAGCACTGGGAAGGACTGAGACAGAAGGATTGCAAGTTTGAGCCCATCCTGGGTAACTTGGTAAGATCTTGTTTTAGAAATGGGTAGAATAAGTATAGGAAAAGGGCCTGGCAAAGAAAGTTGCTCATGTCACCAGGAAGCAAAGAGAAAGGCTCGGGATGTGAGGACATGTCTGTATTGCTCCTTCCTCTGTGGTCCATCTCTTCCCCTCAGGCCCACATCCCAATAGCAAATTCAGCGGCCAGAGCTCTGTGGGTGAATCCATGGCTGAGCATTACACTCAGAGATCCAGTCACCTGCCCAGAGCCATTGCTCTGGACACATGAGGTTTTAGATCTAAGTCATTAGATATATGTATATATAAAACTTGATTTAAGTGATTTGTATCCACGTCTTCCTGAAATATGTAATTTTTTGGTCACAGAGAACCTTCAGTTGCTTTGTTTTTTTCATGCCTTATGAATCTACTTGAGGTACTTTTTTCAAACTGACCTCTTCCAACTTTATAGCTATAGAATTTAAATCTGATAAGCAGATTCGTTGTTAGAACACCATCTCTAGTTGTATGATTTATTCCTGAACAAAAGGCTGGGGTCATTCCTATGAGCAAAACATGTAAGACTTTGAATACAGGGATTTTGATGATGTATTATGATTGCTCAGGTGGCAGTCTTAACTTTTTTTTGTTCTAATACAGTTTTTGATCTGATGATATAACCATATGATGGTATTTTAGGGGAAAGAAATGTTACTCCATATTTATGTTCTGTGTGAAGTAACTTTAACAGAGCGAATTTATCTGGAAACTAAAATATGTAGTTAGAGTCATGGAGGAAGTAGTGAAGGAAATAACGTAGCCTTCCTAAGAGTACAGTAGAAAGAAGTGCTTTGCTTTAGGAGTGCCTGTAACCACTGCCTTTCAATTTAAACAAATAATTAAAGATAGGAATGACAGGAAAAAGTAGGTTTTAAACAATATATACTCTTAATATTATTCTGCACTTAAATTTACCATTTCAGTTAAGTGAAAGACTGAAGAAAAGGGACTAGATGGGGGAGGGGTGGAGCACAAGAGGGTCTGAAGGAGGTAATGGAAGTCAACCATGAGCAACCAATAATAATTATTCCTTTGCCTTTCCTTCATCCAGAATATGCTTCCTCTTAATTTCTAGCTTCATTTTGACAATGGAATTCTGTACCATCAATTTTTTTATTGATTGATTTTTTTAATTGGTATCTGTTGTGGTACCTGATGATTATGTTTATTGTGGGGAGTTTATACATCTTCATTTTTTTTTGTCTCTTTCCCCTCTTATCTTTCCTGGCTTCCTCTAATGTTTAAGTCCCTTGTCATTTGACAAAGCTCTATGACCATCTTGTTCTCACACTTGAAGGACAGCCAGTAGAGGATCCTTTTGGTGGAACTCAGGAAGACTGACTGAGCAGATGTGGGTTTTCAAGGGTAAGGTTTCAGGACTCGAGAGGTAGCCAAGATCTCAGGAGTGAAACAGAGCTCAAAGTGTTCTAAGATGGCAGATGCCAAAGAGACTCAGACTATAGTCAGGAGGGACTTTCAGGGACCTAAAGATCATCGACTATGGAGGATACAGAGCCTCAAGGAACAGGATGAGACAAACCAATGCATGTGTGTCAGAAAGCACAACGAGTAAGTGTATAAAAGAAGGTACTGGCACTGCTGCTGCTTATGAGTAACAGACTACCTCCATTATGTGGGTGAGCCTCATGTGGCCACTGAGAAGTCCTGAGTATGATGAAAAGACCGGGTTCCCTGAGCAGGAAGGAATTCTACAGCACTTGATTTTGACTTCATCTCTCCCATGGGCGTCCTGGATCTGGGGTTCACTACTCCATACTGCAAATGTGTACTTGGCATTCTCCATAACTGTGTGAGCCAATTTTGTATAAGAAATTCATTTCTTTTAATAAATCTCCAACACATCTGATTAATTGTATTTCTTTGGAGAACTCTAATACAAGGACCAAGATACAGATAACTTTTTATATAGCAATACTTCTGTCACTGACACTTCTGTTCATGAGCACTTTGGTTCGCAAAGAGAAGCTCCAGCAAAATTTGGCTTGCATTTGCGAACTCTGGGCTGGGCAATGAGCACAGCCATGGCCAGCTTCCCCAGAATTGTGGAATGAATTAAGTTCACGCACCAAGGCACCACTGTAATTGCCAGATCTTAAACTCTATGGAAAATGTAAAAAGTCTGAGCAGTTCACAGAATGTTCTTCAACAAGGAAAGAAGTTGCTATTGACAAACCTGTTTATCATGACAGATTAAAACCAAAATGCAAAGTTATTGATAAATGAAAATTCATTTCCTGCAATCACATGGGAAAAATTTGTAAATTTGTCAACATCCTTTATACACAAATACGAACATACTATGTTTAAATACAGCTGAAAACTTTCTTAACATTTATTATTTGATTCTTTTAGGATGAAAGCCAGGATCAGCAGCTGCCCTTCATAACTTCACAGTTGCTTCTTTGAACATTATTTTAGAATGTGCAAGACTATGAAAACATCCAAATTTAGCTTTAATTTATTGCGTAAAAATCCTGCTAATACTATTTAAAGTCATGCATGGGTATGAAATACAACTTGGGTAGGAATCCAACAGTTCTTTTCAGTAAAGATGACTCCTTATTTCCTGATCAATGTCAGACAACAGAACATGGACTTGGATGTCTGTCATATTCTGGTTCAACTCATAGTTGTACTTACTGCCAGTGCTCTGTCTGTAGGCAAGATCTTACATGTGTTCACTTAATTCCTTGGAAAAGTGGAATTGGAAATGATTTCCTTTTCAGAACTAAATACATTATGTCAAACTGTCCATGGCAGTGCCAGGCTCACACATATGTTCTTGGTCCATGTAATCTCCCTTCCTTTTTTACAAGTCCATAAACATTTACGATTTTGTAGTTTTCAATTCATATTTTTATATGAGTTATGAAATATAAAATCATATTGGCCATACAAATTTTCAAAAGCATTAGGTGTGTCCAGTATTGTAATGTAGAAGAAAACTGAGCTTATAGATAATTTTCTTTGCTCCAGGCCACAGCATTAGTTGAGGAAAGTAGGGCATGTTTGTTTTCAGATTGTAAATACAGCCCAGTGAAAGAACAGCTTCCTTATCAGACAGATTCCATTTGAAAAGATACACCATTTTCTAGTTTTAGAACATTGGAGAAACTTTTTTTGTGTCTCTGTTGCCTCATCTTTTGAGAGGGAAAAACAATATGTGGGCCATAGAGCTGTAATTTGGAAAGAAAAAGAAATAATACATATATAGGGAGTAGGGGGTTGTGGATGGGTAGGGATATGGGTAAAAAATGAGAATTAACTTGTGTCATATACTGGTACAAATTCCCCAATGTTGAGTCTGATTGTGAGCTGTATATAAAATGTACCAATAAAGAATGCAATTAAAAAAATAAAGCATGAAAATATCATGTAAAGCATGAAAACAATCTAATTCACACTGGATAAGTGCATTTATTTATAATCTGTACAATTATTTGATCATTCAAGTCTTGGGCACAAAAATATACCATTTGCTTTCAACTATAGCAATTCATGTGTGTGAATTATCTTCCTTAAAAATTCCCTTTAAGAATTCTTTGAAGCAAAAATGAGAACAATATGTTACCTCACACATGAATTTTAGTGTAGGAGAGGTTATTTCCAGAAAATTCTACTACCATAAAATAAACTTCTGTAAGTATTGGTGTATGAAGAAGAATATGTGAGAATTAGAACTTAGTTTTATTCTTCTAACTTTTCTTATTAAATTCTCCTTTGAATAACAATGTGGACTCTGTGCTTTAAGATGAAATCAACTAAAATTTGTTACTAAGCACTTTTTATGTATTTAAATTGCCAAATCATCTGGATTGTTTTTAATATTATTGCTGTTTTTTAATAGTACATTGAGAATATATTTGCTTATAGTACATTGTGAATATATTTGCTTTTAGTAGTATACTTTAATAGTATAATATATTTGTCTTTAATAGTATATTGCAGTTAATCAGATGAATAGACTCAATGTCCTCTAGTGACTTTTGGAATATCAAAAATCCTTCCTTCTCTCAAAATGTTAACCTGAAACATTTTCTTTGCCTTAAGCCTTTTCTTATCCTGATTTCCCAACTCTCGTGTATACTTTCCACTGCAATAGTAGCACTGGTCTTCTTGTCCCCCTATCACATACTCTTTCATCCTCATATGTCTTGACCTATCTAATCTTAGGCCAAATGCTGGACTCAAGGCAATGATAAATGTCCACCAATGGTTTTTTTTTTTTTTTTTTTTTTGAGACAGGGTCTCGTTTTGTAGTTCAGGCTGGCCCTGAGCTCACTATGTAGCCCAGGCAAGCCACCGTGAACTCAGCAATCCTCCTGTCTCTGCCTCCCGAGTGCTGGGATTACAGGTGTGAGCCACCACGCCCTGCACTGTGGTATGTGGTATTGATTGCTGGTGGGCGTGAGTCACCACGCCCAGCATTCTATGTAGTTACCGGGATTGAACTCATGACCTTGTGCTTTCGAGGCAGGCGCCAGAACCACTGAGCTAAATCTCTGGCCCCAATGGTATTATTTTTATTATACTTAGCCTTTTGAAAGCCTAGTTAAAAACCCTGCTCCTTGATCCAACTTCTGATCTGACTGCCTTTCTTACAGCTGCTGTCGCAACTAATGCTATGTTGTACTCCATTCACCTACTATATAACCACTCTAGTTTCCACTTAGCTTTATTTCTCCTTCCAGGTAAGCTTTTATAAACTTTTGTATTTTGTTATATCCACAATTTTAAGATGTGTGATTGGGAGCATTGTGTTTATCTGTATGTGCACAGGCTCAAGGCCTTTTAACTTATTCCACTGCGCTGAATTGGTGTGTGTGTGTTTTTATAGTGAGGTTGAGTTTGCATCTAGTTTGAAGCCTGTCTTTTGTTTTGAGGCAGCCTGATGTGAGAGAGGGTCTCTGGATTAGAAATTCATTCTTAAGTGTCCTCCTGTTCACTGGCCTAACTCCACAAAAACCAAACCTATGAAGACTTCTCTTAACGTATCTGATTGGTCTTTTTAGTTGTAAAGTAAGCATTGAGTGACTATGTGAATATTACACATCATCTTAGTAAGTGGACACTCAGAGGTCAGTTTCCAAGCCCTTCAAATATACTATTTTAAATTCGCTGGTTTGAAGACTGAACACGCTTCCTTCTCAGCCTGGCTTTGTGCCCGGGGATTCTGGTTCAGTTTACCAGTAAAATCGAAACACCAACAGTCTGACCACATTCCTTTCACTCCTTTACTCTTGACATTAGATCTATTACCAAATGCGAAAGATTCTCTCTGTAAATGTAACTTGACAGCAATATGCTTACTCAAGGGCAGGTCATTAGCTATCAGATCTCACAAATCATGACATCCTTTTTGAGCTTTTATCTACAAAATGGGAAAACACTCCCTGCTTACTCATTTTTGGAATTTCTTACAGAATCAAATAAGACACCTGAAAACAAGCCAAAAACTACAAAGGGTTGAATAAATACAGAGTTTGTTTGCAGTTATTGTTGTTATTAAGTAGATTACTTGGCCACTTTAATAATATCTGCTTCTCAATTAACATTGATTCTTTTTTTTTGACATAGATTATTTTAGAGGAGACATTATTGTATTTTTACAAATTGTATTTTCTACTTTTACATTTTATTTTTCCTTATTTTATTTTAAATATTACCATAGTGTGTGAACTTGTACTTCTTTATGACAAATCGTGGAATGTCTAATATAAAATTGATACTAAAAGGAAATACATTTGATGACCTTTCCTCTAAGTATAATCTCTGTTTCATCCTTCCAGGTGCCTGTGGTGGCCATTCTGGGCTCTGGCGGTGGATTCCGGGCCATGGTGGGATTCTCTGGGGTGATGAAAGCATTGTATGAATCAGGAATTTTGGATTGTGCTACCTACATTGCTGGTCTCTCTGGCTCCACATGGTTAGTGTGCATTTTTAATTTTAGTTTTACCATATCAAAAGTTTGGAACTAATCTAAACTCAAACATTGGAAAGGGGAATTTAGAAAAACTGAAAATTAGCTTTAAATTATTGAAATGCTCCAACTTGTTGACAGACTCTGCTTAGAAATTCTTTTTAAAATTAAGTCCACGTCTAGTAATGACTTTCAACATATATCTACTCCATTTTAGTCTATTGGCAACTTACAACTTTATTAAAGCTGAAATTAAAAAAATGTAGACCAGCTGAAAATAACTCTAGAAAAACATTGCAGGAGTGCAATAACATACTCCACCCATAATTAATTTAATCTTTCTATAACTTGCTGATTTGTAAGTTTTCAAAAAACATGTCTAAGTCTATATGATTCACTAGGTATTCATTTTCTTCTTTAGGGCAAATAGAGTGAAATGAAACATGCTATAGATGCCACAGTATAAAAAAGAAGGAAAATGACTTTTGAAAGCAGAGTTGCAATAAATTTTGCTGATTTGTACATGACAAAATACAAAGCTAGTCCTTTAAATGTATTTAAGGTTGGCAAAAATTAGATAGAGTTGTATAATTCATAGGTATGACATTTGTGCCCTGGAGATTTTCCTGTTCATGAATATACTTATAAAGCATTTCTGGAAAAAGATACTATGCAATTTTTGTTTGCCTGGCTCATGTACGCACTTTGGAAAGCAAGTAAAAGTTCTTACTAAGATACGATAGTCAACTAAGAGACCCACCTCATTACAAAATGTCTGACTAAAAGGACCTTTTTAGTCACTCAGTCATGGCAAAGCTCATGCATCATATTATACATTTTATATGCCTAGCACTATAAAGTATCTGTGTCATTTCTACTCTTTGAGATGGATATGAGTTTCTTAATTTTGTTAGCTGGATAAAATTTAAAACATAAGCCAAGTGATTTGTCCAAAAATCACTAGAAGAGCCCACATAAAAACTCAGGCTTTGGGGGCCGGGGGGTTAGCTCAGTGGTTCTGGCGCCTGCCTCGCAAGCGCAAGGTCCTGAGTTCAATCCCCGGTAACCACATACAATGCTGGGCGTGGAGACTCATGCCCACCAGCAAACAATACCACATACCACAGTGCAGGGCATGATGGCTCACGCCTGTAATCCCAGCACTCGGGAGGCAGAGACAGGAGGATTGCTGAGCTCGAGGCTTGCCTGGGCTACATAATGAGCTCAGGGACAGCCTGAACTACAAAGCAAGACCCTGTCTCAAAACAACAACAACAACAACAACAACAAACACCTCAGGCTTTGAACCCCTTGTTGTAACATTCTTTCTAGTAAACCACAATCCTCTTGCAGACAGTTCTCTATGTGGGCTGTGTAGAGATCCTTATTTAAATAATTTATAATTTCTTAAATATTCTGAACCAGACTCTAGTTAGAAAACAACGACCTAGAGCCATGGTTGTCACCTTTTTAATACATTCTCAAAATGATTTATCTCTTCTGGAAGAAGGGTGTAGCCTATCATTTTCCCTTGAAGGAAGGAGCAGGCACTTGCCTATTTCATGAGTGATGAGAAGGACAACACTTGGACCCTTACAATTCCTAATTATTCGTTTTTAGAAGTTATTATTTGGGTAGCTTTCTTTCTCTGTATTCTGTTAGGAAGATCACTGTTGTTCATCGTTGACTAGCATGCCTCAGAAGCTTTCTTTTTAAACTAAACTAAAAAAATCCAGGCTCTGAACGCCACTTTGGAGGAATGATTATGTTATATGTGGGCCACGTTGGAGTTTCAATCATTGTTTTGGTTACAGATATCTTTGGTCAATATGTCAATATCTTCTTATATTCTCCCATTAAAAATTTCCAAAAGAGCCTTGCAAAGTATAATTAAGAGAATTTTAAATATACACAGAGTTTTCTATAGATATATAACTTTTTTATCTTTCGAAGTATTATTTCCTGGCCAGCGATTTCGCTCAGTGGAGCCCCCTCCTGCCTGGCAAGTGCAAGTTCATGAGTTTTATCCGGTACTGCAAAAAAGAAAAAAGCAAACAAAAACAACAAGTATTATGTCTTCAAGATTAGCTTTCTCTTTTTTATTCCATTTCCTTATAGGCCATTCACTTTTAAATCTTCACATGAGCTTTGTACTCACGGGCAACTTAATTTTCCAGTGTGAAAATTAGATTCAAATATGTCTTGAAGTTCTAATTCTTCACTTCTTTGGAGAGTGAGGGGGTCAAGGGTGAGAAATGTCACACATTGACTTATTCTTTCAAATTACTCCTGTCATGTCTTTCTGGATTCATTTCACCTTTGCTTGTTGCTTTCACCATTGTATTTTCTTTCGTGCTTTCAACATTTTCCTCCTTAATGGAAGCTCTCTTCCAGGATTTTCACTTTGCTCTCGTATAGACATCCCCTTTCTTGGCCATCCCACTAACTTCTACCATTTCAGCTATGGCCACTTATAATTTAATTTGTGAAACCCCAAGATTCCCCAAACTTAGCAGACAAAATGAAAGAAGCCCCACAGACACCTAAAGAACCCAAAAGAAGCCCTGTTTAGGAGAGTAAAAGGAAAGACAAATGCAGACAGAAAAGGTGGACACCGCTTCAATTAGTGTTTTAAAAGAACTCAGTACTGGGCTTGGAAAGGTTTAGTAATGTTTTCTGCAATCACTTGACAGGGTAAATAAAGATACTTTGGGTCCTGAAAGTGTGAACGTAAAGTAAAAATACCAGAAGTGCGGATGTGAACCCTCTACAAACTGTCCGTTATTTCAAGCCGGTTCGCCCAAGAGAGAGAAGCGAGCAGTCATTGTTTGAAAAGAATAGAGAATTTAGGGAAAAGTTTTTATTTGCTTTGTTTGCAGAACTGAAGAGATGAGATTTCTGTGGAAATCTGAGGTAAAGGAATAATGCACAGTGACAGGTGGAAGATAAGGGAATAAAAGAAACCTGTAGAGAAACATGATACAGGCAGTAGCAGAATACGAGAGAGAGGGAGAGAGAGTGGGAGAGAGAGAAAGACAGAGAGAGAGAGACAGAGAGAGAGACAGAGACAGAGAGAGACAGAGAGAGAGCGGGAGAGAGAAAAACAGAGACAGAGAGACAGAGAGAGAGAGAGACAGAGAGACAGAGAGCTAGAGAGACAGAGAGAGACACAGAGAGAGACAAAGAGAGAGACAGAGAGAGAGACAGAGAGAGAGAGAGGGTGCACAGGTGAAGGTGTTAGCCATGAGAAGAGGAGACATTCCTGAGACGAAGTGGTCGGGGTGATTCATGCTGATGATTTGCTCTTGAAGAGGATTCATAGGAAAATACCAAGTTCAAAGGAAGGAATCGGAAAGACTTGAAAAAACAAATTACACTTCTGTGTTGTGTAAGTTTTTATATTGTGCGGATATATGACCAGGGCATAAATGAAGTAATACGGAAGTGTCTGAAGCTGCCCTGGACCTCCCACAAAGTTTTCTAGGATCACAAAATAGAATTTCAGGTAGGACAAAACTTCCCTTGTAACTGTTACTACATTTATGATCACTTGGGGCATTATTTTTGGATGAGATTTGCCTCTCACTAAAAATAGCATTAGCTAACCTGTAGTCTTGGCATGTGAGGACTGGTGGCATCATGCTAGTAACACTATGTTCTCTTGGAGGTTAGCACAGTTCACTTTCTCAATAAAGCTGTTTTAATGTAGCTTCAAAAGAAGCTGTTGGATGTTCATTGCCATGTGTTATGGTACGTCTAAAGAGCAATGCATGTCTCTCTATATTATCTATGAGCACCGATCTTCTGCATTTGTAAAAGCAGAGTTTGAGAAATAGAATTCCTGTTTAATAATACAAAGTATTCCTGGGACATTGAACAAGAGACGATTTTGACAGAAGTTGTCACATAGGAGGTGAGAGGCTCAAAGATTGATACATATGTGGGAAATAAAGTGCTATCTGAAGTGGGGCGTAATCTTGTCTTGGTTCCTTGTTTCACCAGTGCCTGTTGTGTTCCAGAATGCTGGGTAAATTACAAAGTGCAAAGGACAGAGTTTTATGTAAAAATTAATGTAGGGAATTTTTTAGGGTTTCAGGAGATTTCCTTAACAAATGCAGGTGGTTTTCTCACATCACTCTAAATCTTACTTGTATATGAGACCCACTCTGACACATCAAGCAAAATATTATAAATGTATAGCCCTAAATGCTCTGATTCAGCAAGTTCTAGAAGTTAGTTACTGTCATTTTAAAACATCAACCATGAGTGTTGGAGGATTAAATGGAAAATTCCTTCCTTTGAGCATGAGTGAGACTGAAAATTTTACACTTAATGTAAAATGCATTAAGATAAAAGAAAGAGGTGTACCAATCATGAAAATATGTTGGAAAATGAGCAGCAAATGCTCAGAGATTCATAGATTAAATAAATAGATAATTCTTACATTTACTATTTAGATATTGACTTTTGGAAACTTGTTAGATATAATTGTTCGTAAAAAGATGAAATTTAGAGTTAAAAGTTGAGGTGACATCTGTATGCTTTAGATGATATTTGTTCACAGAAAGTAGTTATACCTGAACCTGAGCCTCTTAAAATCAAGGAAACAGAAAACCAAAGAAATTTGCTTAAGCTTTAAAAGCTGCACAGAAAAACTAGTTGTTGTCTATTATTTCATTTTTAGCCACCACCAAGGCCAAAAACCTAAGTGCTGTCTGTAAGCACAATGACCTCATGGAATGCTGTCCACCTCACTCATGTGAATTATAAGGAGTATATTTTCAGAAATGTTGAGCAGTAATGACCATTAACCCAATGCTAATGATTGAAATAGTCTAGGTTTTCTTCTATTTCTTCTCCTCCTCCTCCTTCTTCTCTTCTTCTTCTTCTTCTTTTTTTTTTTTTTTGAGTCAGTTCCTGCTATGTAGTTCAGAGTGGCCTTGAATTCACTATGTAGACCAAACTGACCTTAAACTCTCAGAGATCCTCCTACCTCAGCCTCTGGAGTGCTGAGATTATAGGTGTGTTCCGGGTTCACTAAGGTTTCTAGGTCAACTGCTTCAAAAGAGGGAAAGAAAGAGGAGGTAGAGGTAGAATAAAATCAAGTGCCTTTGCTTCTCCACTCAGTGAGCAAAAATAGATTGCAACCCACATAAAGATAGTTAGGCTGACATCCACATACATTCTGTGTCCTAAAAAATATTTACTTCTTAAGCTGTGGCAAAGACTCTGAGATTTTAAGCAACTCCTGAACCCTAGGGAAGGTGATTCTTTATCGACAGGTAGATGTTAATGTGGAGGAGAGAAGGGAGCTGAGCAGCCTTTAGCTCGTGCTGACCATAACCTGCTGGGCAGAGGTACCTCTTAGAATCATAAATTGGTTCATTTGAAGAAGCTAAATATAGATGGAGAAGGAAAGTCAGTGTAGTATAAATAAGATTTGAAAAATTACACTATTCTTGAACAGGAAAAAAATGACAATTACCCATAGAACAATCATATAGTTTCCTTTCACTTGACTTTGAAACCATTCAGTGATTAAATTGATTTCTACTGATGACAAGCCTTTGTTAGGTCCTCTGGCTCAGTTTTAACCTGTTGCATTACATGAACATTAATGTATCTTGCTATAAAGTAAAACTGGACTGGATACATTAAAAATAGAAGTAAAAGGTAAGGGACATGGACTTGAGGATTAGATTTACAGTTCAAGTGTAGGCTCAGACTGGTATACCACAGGTGCCGATTTAAGCTTTCTAGAATTCAAGAAAAAAGGGAAACAATATACAGTTACATAAATACATAGTTTTAAAGAATTAAGAGCAATTTCTCATGGAGGCAAAATCATTGTTGATAGTAAAACTGCTTAAGAAATTGTTCTTAGTGTTCTCATAAAAAATGAATCATACTATGAATATTTCAGAGCTGATCACCTTGAGGCTAAAAAGCACCTTTTATGCTCCTATTTTTATGATGTTCTTAAATACAGCACAACATTATCACAGCATTATATGAATATATTGTGCCTGTGACAAGGTCCAGAAAATTAGATCTTTGTTCATGTGGATGAACTGCATTGTAAAACTTAGAACAACTATAGCAATGGGTGGATTCCTTATCTTCCAAGTATTCTAAGATGTATTTTTAGAGATCAAGATTTGCTTTTAAAGTAAACCTATTTGATTTATCTTTACCACATGGATGGGTACAGTTGAGGATTCCATTGTGTTATAAACATCTTTTAGGAAATTTGTTTTTGTTTTGCTCAGCCTGTATTCCATTTTAGATTTATCCTTTACCATTTATTAACTCTCTCATTATCAATGCATCTCTGAAGCTCTAAACCCAATGAGAAACACTAATTTATTACACGATGAGAAAAGTTTGGTCACTAAGAATGGACATCTTATATAATGGATTAAAAAACTAGATCCTGTAAGAGGGCAGAGATTAATTTTAAATTCCTGTTGTGTTGTTACTAACTGGGTAGTGTGGATCTTTCATTTAAATTTAGTAATGTTTTTTTCCTTCACGTTTAAGGCAGAATAACTGAAGGCCATTATTGAGCTTTAGATTATTAACAATTTATGAACCATTAACCAGCATGATGTTTTAGAACACAGTGTGGTCTCACTAAAAACTAGGTTTCTCCCCTCCCTACAGAGAAGATAAGTCATTACGGCATTTTAATTTGGGTTCCAAGAAAATAGGAGATTAAAATATATATGATTTTGCCTTTGGCTGATGAAATGGTAGAGTATGTCAATGTGCTGTGTTCTCTCAGTTTAGTAAACTGCGATTGCTGCACACAGGGCATTAGGTAGTTCCCGAGGCCAACGAGGATGAAAAAGCAAGGCTCTTTTTCCTAATGGAGATCACAGTTTATTGATAAAGGCATATTAGCAGTAAAGGACTAGTCGATATTTAGTGTGAGATTGACCCTGGCAGTTTTGTTTTACAGGTAAGAGGCCAATAACTGAACGGTTATTGTTTAGACTTCAGACACCGAGACTTGTGGTTGTTTTCAGTATCACCAAAGTGACCCAATGCCTAGCGGCCCAGAGGCTTCACAGCAAATCACTTACCACAAAGACCTTAATCTTCTATGGGACTTTGCTTTTAGGTTCATATATTTAGAAATTCTGAGTCCTACCTTAGACAAGGTTGGAGATTTTGCTTATTTGGCCAATGAAAAATGAAAAGAAATTTGTTGAAAGCATTTATCAGAAGAATTAGCCACTCACAGCAGTCGGGACAGCACATTTTCTGGCTGCAGCTAATCATGGGAAGCCAGAGCCCAGACTGTTGGATTGCTCGAATCCTATTGCATCCGGAGAAGTTAGTTCACTTACATGACTCAAATGTGTTGCTTCATCAGTCGTTAATGGTCCTACAGGGGGATATTCATTCTTGGCAGACTAGATAGTAGACAGTAGGCCTGGTGGGACATTCCCTCCTCTTGACTGTATATGGTAAGCCCAAGGCTTCTGAGAATTCTCCTGTGGTTTTTCCCTTCACCCTGTTCCGCTTTGCTTCTGTGTATATCAGCTTCTTTCTGTCTGATACACTCTTCCTTAAGTAGGCTAATACCAGATAAATAAGTTGACCCAGTACAACCACCTGCTTTCTTTGGAGACTACTATGTAATACCCTTCTCTTTGCTAACTATGCTTTGATTTCTTTTCAGGTACATGTCAACCTTGTATTCTCATCCTGATTTTCCTGAGAAAGGCCCAGCAGAAATTAATGAAGAGCTCATGAAAAATGTTAGCTACAACCCCCTTCTACTTCTCACACCACAGAAAGTTAAAAGATATATTGAGTCTTTGTGGAAGAAGAAGAGCTCTGGCCAACCTGTCACTTTTACTGATGTCTTCGGGATGTTAATAGGAGAAACACTAATTCACAATGTAAGCCATACTTCAACCTGCATTCCCTTTAATGCAGCTACACAATGTACATCATAATATTTTAAGTGGAAGAAAATGTAGTATATTTTATGAAAGTCACTCAGTTTGGTTTTTATTTTCAACAAAGAGTGGTGAACAT
This sequence comes from Thryonomys swinderianus, assembly GCA_004025085.1. Taxonomy (NCBI): domain Eukaryota; kingdom Metazoa; phylum Chordata; class Mammalia; order Rodentia; family Thryonomyidae; genus Thryonomys; species Thryonomys swinderianus. The sequence continues at coordinate 71,230 of PVIC010000645.1, read as the reverse complement.
ATTTTTCCTGCTAGATGTTATAATTCTTCTGCATTTCAGACTCATGCTCATTGATTCATTCTGATGATCATCAGTGTTGATTGGTGATGAAATTTTTTGTGTTCTTTCTCCTTGAAAAAGTTGTATTTTTTCTGTCAATTCCACACAAGAACGATAATCCCTTGAGATGAGGAAGTGAGTACAAATGATATTTTAAAAGTAGAAGAAGGAAATTTGCCTGGAAAGCATCAGAAAAGGAAGTGGATTACAGGAAACAAACTTGCTTGATGCATAACCACAAGCTGACATTTCTTCTAAAGATAGAGCAGGGGAGGTAAAGCAAAGCCCAAGGCAGGGACTCCAGGGCACACAGATTTTCCAGGATTCTGAGTTGCCAAGTTATTCTGCAGCCCAAATGTAGAATTGTGACTGTTTTTAGACTGCAGAAAACTATTTCCCCAGAGCTTTCTTTCTGTCATGGATTGAAGAGCCAAAGATTTTGATAAGTAATAAAACTTTTATTTAAAAATTTGATTGACACTCTGTTTTAAATAGGTTTTGTCTGTATCTGTTGATATATTTAAAACCATGCCATTCTTTGTTCTATGGACAGAGAATGAACATTACCTTGAGTAGCCTGAAGGAAAAAGTCAATGCTGCGCGGTGTCCTCTACCTCTTTTCACCTGTCTCCATGTCAAACCTGATGTGTCGGAGCTGATGTTCGCAGGTAAATTGTCCTCATTTTCCAGACATCCCTCTGGGGCTGAGAGATGGTTTCTGATGCTTTTTTTTTTTTTTAGAAGTTCTTAAGGGACAGCAGTTGCTTATTTTAATCCTTTTTCTACATAGCATAGGGACATCTGAAAACAAGAAAATGCTAAACTGAATGATTTTCTAATTGTAGAGAGATTTCATGAACCTACTAAGTAATATCTGTTCATTTAAGTTAGTGGGAAAAATAAGTAATGAGTACAATCAGTAACTCAGGTCGGTTACCCATTTCACAGGGACCTTGGCCCAACATGGTATGGCTTGTGCTTTTTAGACTAGGCCTAATCTTTGTTTTCTGGTTATATTTTCATGACTTGTTGTTTGCTGTTTAAAGCATGATTCTAATTTTTATAGATCACCCCCAAGAAGGAACAGTCAATATTTATAGCTGATAGATAAAATGTTTCACTTTTGTTAAGTATCATGAGAAAACACCAGCTTTGTAGCTTCTGGTCTTGGGTGCTCTAAAAGTACATAACATCCTGCTTCTGGAGAGCCTTTGCCACAAAACTATAAAATTTCTTAAAAATAAGGAGGAAAGTAAGAATCTGAGAGATTAAATGTCCTTGTAAACACGGCTGGTATATTAGAACATGGTGTTCTGTGCACCATATCTTTATTGTGCCTGAGTGAAACACCATTTATTTACCCATGCAGAGATCTGATCAGTGTGCAGTGCTGTTTATGAGATGAATAAATGAAAGTCTTGTGACCTTGGAATTATTTGGGTTTCGGATTATTGTGTATGAGGTTTTGAATGTATTTTAACCTCAGGAAGAAAAAAAAATGAGGAAAAAAGAGAAGACAGTGTGTGTTTGCATTAGCTAGTTTTCCTGTCCCTGAGACAGTATCTAATACCCATGACCAAAGGAGGAGGGATTGAATTTGCCTTCAGTCTACGGTTTCCTTGTTCAGACTACAGTCACTGTCAAATACGGTCACACTATGGGAAACCATGAAATATAATAGTAACTGCTATGTATCAAGTGATTAAAACACATGATGCCCTTGAATATGCTCCTTACTTTTCTTAACTGAGTCCTCACAACAACCATACAAACCACCTGTTGATTTGGTTCACATATTACAGGTTAGAGAACTCTGACAGAGCACGTAGTAAATCAGCATGGTGGCCAGGTAGCAGAACAGGCTTTGAGACAATGTGCTTTATTATCCTGATTGCATATATTTCTGAGACATGAGCATAATAACATAGGGATGTAAATTTGAGAGTTAGAATAAATGCTTAATAGACAAAGTCAAATGAAGGTAAAAGTTAGAAAATATTTTTTCCCATTTTCAGAGTCTCCTTGCCTTGTTGGAAAGAGTAATTCCTCTGTCTGCTTTGTAGATTTCATATGTGAGTCAGTAACTTTCAATTTTACATTGTTTATAATTAAGGTAGAATTCTAGAAAGTGAGTCTTTCAGTGGAAAAAGATATTTATTCTGTGCAAATGAGAAGTGATTATTTTGTGTTGTCACATCTCACTCACCCATAAGCTTTTTTTCCTTCAACCTTTATACATGTCATGTACCTAATGAGTATTTGGGTAATATTTTAACAACCAACGAGAATAATCTTGTCATTGTGAAAGTATTTATCAGCTCCGTACTTCTCTTTAACATGTTCCTATCTCCTTTGTAAAATGCTTTCAGATTGGGTTGAATTTAGTCCATATGAGATCGGCATGGCTAAATATGGTACTTTTATGGCCCCTGACTTATTTGGAAGCAAGTTTTTTATGGGAACAGTTGTGAAGAAGTATGAAGAAAACCCCTTGCATTTCTTAATGGGTATGTGATTAAAATCTATCACTAGTGTGTTCACATGTTTTAAATCTTAGTTCGTTTTAAGTTATTTTCTTTCTCGGCTTCATTCCAGGTGTCTGGGGCAGCGCCTTTTCTATACTATTCAACAGAGTCTTGGGAGTTTCAGGCTCACAAAATAAAGGCTCCACAATGGAGGAAGAACTAGGTATGGTAAAGTGACGCCTATTTATTAAGAAATCACGATACATTGATGCATTTCACATACATCCAGAGAACAATATACATTCACAAAGATTTTCATTTATTTATCAATAATTTGGTTGAATAAACTGAGATATTTCCTAAAATTATACATGAGTTTCTTGTTAGGTAACATTCTGACTAAATCTGGGAAATCATAAAGAACATTGATTTTTAAAGATAATTTGTACCAGAGCATTCTTTTTTCTCTTTATATTTCTATATGTTGTTTCTTCCTACTTTTGTTAGAGAATCCATCTTTTTTTTTTTTGTATAAGAGATGGTAGCTTTTTAGAATGTAGATTCATTAGTAATTGAACATAATTCATAGTTGTCATAGTTTATCTCTTAACTGCTAATTCACTAGAGCTCTTTGGTATCATATGAGAGGCTAATTCACCCTAAAGAAGGAGTAATATTTGATTTGGATTTTCTTCCACCTTACAGGGATTCAGTGGACAGTTACGTAGCATTGTTGAGCTGCGTCACATTCATGTGCCAGCTGGAGCCGAGGGTGTTTCCTTGCAAAGCTGAGATATAAATAGAGGAAGTGAGGCAGGGTGGGTGCTCTGCTTCTGTCTCCTCCAGGCTCAGCCGAGTCCTGGTCAGTGCTGGTCTCCCTGGCATGACTGGGGACATTGTCAGAGAAACGTCTCACGGGGATGCATCTGGGGACCCACTCTGGCTCAGACCTATCCGTTCCATCTGCACATTCAATTCTTGGTGCAATACAAGACCTTTCAAGCCAGTATTTATTCTTGCAAGAAAGCTGACTTGGAAACGGGGAGGTGGCAGGGTGGCAGTAAGAGGGACCCCGGCAAACAGACGGGAATGTGCAGGTGCCCACAGTAAACAATCCTTAAGGCTCAGAGGAAATCGCGCACTCCAGGTCCTTCTCTAGGGACCAAAAGCAAGAGACAGAGGTGAACTCCAGCTCCTGGTCATCCTTCCCACCTTCTGTCAGTCTTTAAGTAATGATCTTAGGAAACGAGCTTCTGTTTATAATTAGAGGATAATTTGCAGGATTTACGCTACACAGCCCACCCCACAGGGAGCAGAAAAAAAATGAGACTACATGACACAGAACGGAAACGTTCGGAGAATTCCTAATGTCTTCACCATTGCCTTTGCCAGTCCTACCCTGCAGCTCTTGGCAGGGTGAGCAGCGGCGTCATTCTCTCCAGGGACCTGTTACAGCCCCTGCTGCTGCCCAAAGTCCCAGCAGCATCTAAGATGTGACCAGTGCCCAGGCTGGGTGCAGCTTTGAGGGGCAGCGTGGCCCCTGCCTGCGGTCCTCACTCAGGTGGCGCAGTGTGCAGGGAGCTATGGGCCTCCCAGCCACGCCAGTGCCTGCAAGGGCGGTAGCCTGAGCACAAGGGCGAAGGTCCAGTCTCTACTATAGCTCAGGAATGACTTGCAGCCCACAGAATCTGTCAGGTCGAAGGGATCCTTGCAGTAGGACAGGACAACTGCTGTCCAGCAGGATCTTTCAAGGCTGTCATTCATCATGTCTAGAACCGGGCTTCTGTCAGAGAATGGTTGGCTGAAAGGCTGGGAACCTGAGGTTCTGGGGAGCTTGGGCTTGGGGACTTCCAGATAGCAGAGGGAAGAGTTGTGAATGGGGTCCAAGGAAAGCGCAAAGGGTTCTGAGGAGCTCTGGGTGTGAGTCCAAACTGGGAATGCTCTTCGTGGGACGATGCTCAGATCCCCCATCCCCAGGGAGTGCAGTGGGGCCCGAGGGGCCCCGAGGTTGGTATGGGCTTCAGTCTAGCCTGCTCTCTTTGGCTGGGAGTGTGAGCCACTAGGATTCAGGAGAGAATTACTCAAGGTGGAAGAGATGGGCATCATTTCCTTAAAGAGGCCCTTGAAAGGTCCTCCCTCCTCCTGGAGAAGGCCAAGTTGTGGGGCATATTCCAAGCCCTCTGCCAGGAGAGCAGGCTCCGGGCTTGTCAGGATGTTCCGGGGCCTCTGAAAAGGCAAGCGTGGGCTCGTCCACCCAGGGAGGCAGCAGATGCTGTTTCCTTTGAGACCAGCTCATCTCCTTTCTCTCCCTTTGTTTAACCATACGTATTTCTGAGACTCCATGCTGGGAGCTCACTGTAGGAGGCCTCAAACCCTCGGGTGGGAGAGCAGGATGAGTTTTCCAAGAAGGGAGGTGACTCTTCTTTAAAAACTGGGCATAAAGAGGACTATTCTTCCAAAGGAGGGCTCTGCACCTCAGTGGGTCACACCAAGGGCGGCACATCCTCCCAGCCTGGGTTTCTCCCACCTTGATAGGCTGACCTGAAAGCAGAGGTGGTAACTCATCTCCAAGCAGGGCTTCTCCCTGCACTGGGCTTGCAGCGGAAAGACAGCTGTGCCTTCATCAGGGACTTGGACTTTCAGGACATTGTGGACTCAGTGGGTATGGTGAGCTAAGGTGGAACTGAGGGGCATTGCAGCAGGGGCATGGCACCTTTTTTTCATACACTTTCTTCACCTATATACATTTATTCATATACATTTATTCACCTATAAAGAATGATTGCAGCAATTTTTGAGCGGTAACATTTTAGATTACCACTAATTATATTGGCATAAATTTGGTTCCGGATAAGAACAGGACTCAGGAAACACTGAAACAAAGAAATGTTTTTTTTATAACTTTAAAGAAACTTTAACTAAATGCTACTTTCCTATAGACTTCTTTAGAGCAGTATGCAGCCTAAGGTGTGTCCCAAGGTGATAGGAAACAAGGTTTTGGGTGTTTTGAGGAAACTGCAGGTTAAGGTACAATGCCAAGCAGGGAACCGAAACCCCGATTTAAGTGTCAAATCTCAGGCATGTTCTGGGACAGAAGCAGGTTCTCCAATGTTTGCTAGTGTTATATTTATCACCAATTAATATTTCACTTTTAGTGGCTCACTCCCTAGGATGTACAATCCCCTCGCTGCCTCTCCTGGTCAAACAATTTTAGAGGGAACTGGCAGGCATTCATGGCTTCTGCTTCTACTGAAGCAGTGGCAGGTCTATCTCTGACTCACTCCTTCTGAGACAGCCTCAGTAGTGGGGGCTCATTGGTTAAGGCCTTTTTGGGCAGATGGGAGACCTGGTACAATGTTGCTTACCCTCAGGAAACCTGGCAACAGTTGCCCTGATTCCCGGGAACTGGATGGGCCCTGGGTACGAGCTGAACTGTGATAGTGATGACCTCATCTCCTACAATGCGCCCAGTAGGAGCTCAGTTTTGATGGGATTCCTGCAGCCTAGGGGCAGTGTGCATAAAGAGGCAAATGGTCCTCGGTCTAAGTACAGATGTCCTTCAGGCCTTCACTACCTCTCAGCACTGTTGATGGTGACCTGCGTCATGGCCCTGTGACAGCACGGTGGCCTCTTAGACACAGAACCTTGCTAGGATGTTGACGCTCCCATGGGCTCCTGACCCTGGTTCTGCTCCAGGCGATGATGCTCCTTCTCTTCTGCTTCTTACTTGCTGCTGCCGGAGCCCAATCCACCAGAAGTCACCTTTCCAAGCACCCTGGGCATTGGTTAAGTGGCTGTATAGAGGGCAGCCTGCTGCTGCCCTTGCTCTGGAGGGGCTTCCGGTATCCTGGGAACATTCATGTGCTTAACTGGAGGGACTGGCCTTAAGCTCTCCAGGAGCACTTTTGTTGTCTGGAATTATGACTGGCTTGGGCTTGAGGCGGGGTGCTAGACAGTTAGCTGGGCACCCTTATGGCTGGTAATGATGCATCTCTGGGGCCCACTGCTGCCTCTTGCTTTTTCCTTGGTGGTCAGTACCACAGTGATGCTCTGGATCAGCAAAAAAGGGATGGCTACCTCTTGTGTGCCAGGGGTGGCTGAATGGTTAATCTTGACTCCAGCTGAAAACTTGGAAAAGCTGGACTCTGCTATATCTTTGGAGGCCTGTGCTAGACTAGCCTGTTGGATAAGGTAGACCATGAGGCTTGTCCTCTGATGTTCCACCTGGTGCATTTTGAACAGAAAGACTCAGATTCTCTCTGTGTTTTGGGATCCAGTGGCTGATGGGGGCTGGTTTTCATCAGGGATCCATGCTTTCACTCTCATGGAAAACTGCAAGCTTGGACTCTCAGATAGCCAGCCGGTCACGGCCAAAGGTGGTGTGGTGAGAGGAGCCCATAGGAAGTCAGGGGAAACCATTTGAAATATCACTATAGGCAGTGGGCTGAAACTGGTAATTTTCTTTCGATTTTTAGGCCCAATCTGTGGCAAATCAATATTGCTTAATAAAATAAAAATAATGTTTAGAGAATTTGAAAAACTCAATGAGCTCAATAAAAATGAGTGGTTTTCATTTATTTAAAGAATAATACTATAGAAACACATTTTCTTTTAAATGAATAGATTGGATTTAAAAGAGGCAAAGAAAAACATATATTCTTTTTTCACTCCCAAGACCTACCGTGTGTGTAATCACTGACAGCTGTGGGTTGTAGCTATTTTGACTGACAGCAGGAAGAAACCATGGAATTCTCAATCTGAATTTAGGGTCAGACCAGCCTAAAACAGGTCCTATGACCCATTAGCACCACGGCTTACAACCTTTTCTGTACCCACAAAATATCCCAGATCTATCTGAGAACAGAGAATCTGATAGAATAACAATAGTAACTTTTGGGGTGGAGGTTTAGCTTGGCAGCACCGCACCTGCTCGGCAAGCACAAGGTCCTGAGTTCAATCCTTGGTAACAAAAAAAACCCCAACCTCCCCAAACAGTAGTGCCTTTTTAAAGGAACAATTCACTGAAGAACTCATCCTCATGAAAGATGCAAGATCTTTAAAAAAAAGATTGCAAGATCTTTAAAAAACACAGTGTTGTTTGTTATCACAGGCAATAGCACTGGATAGAATTAAGCTTCATATGCAGAAGATAATATATTGGTAGCACATAGGAAGAGAATCTCAAGTGTTTTTATCTCTCCTTCTGCCAAATTAATTTTAGTTACCTGGTGATTTAGTTGATATTTATGATGAGTCCAGTTAAACTTTCCTTAGTATTTTCTTTGATAACATGTCATTTATACTCTTGGATAGCTTTTAGTCAGGAATGGGAAATGATATTATAATTTCATCAGAGCCAAATATTTTTAAGTGACAACAAAACCAACGAATAGAAAAGGCACTGTGGGTTTGTATTTGCTGCTGTCTTTCAAAGAGCGACCGTGTCCTCAACTCTCCCAGCAGTCAGAACCCATTGCTTGCTGTGCCCTACAACATACAGCTGCACCGGTTCTGTGGTTAAACTGCAAAGCAAATGTATGAAGATGCGAGGGTCCTGGTACCTTATTTTAATAAGTTTCATATCCCTGATGAATGTCCTGTTCTCAATTGTAATTTTGTGGCCATCACTCTGCCATCTCTAAATTAGGCAAAGATTTTAGAAAACTAGCAAGTGAAAGATCAGAAAGAGCCTACCTTGAGAGGTCTGCTTCCTGTGCCCCTTCTCTACTGAATAATTCAGATAGCTCAGGTTTATTACACTTATTAATTTCCATCCAAAGCAGGAAGAGAACAGGACTGAAATAACATATCAGAAAGTGGGCGAGACAGTGGCGAAAAGCCAAGGGGAGGAAGATGTTTGTACTGAAGACCTCTGAGAAGACTTTGTATTGAGAAGTCCCCTTTGAGGCTGGCAGCCTCCTTACGCTCTGTGTCAGACTGAGGGGAACATTGTCTTCTTGAGATCCGGTCAGCAGGATGCGTGTTACCTCAGATTATGTCAGGGTTTCCAGAAGTGAAACTCGAGAAGTGAATCTGGATGGGTTCATCCTTTGGCTAACTGAGGCCTACATTTGAAGTGGGTGTTCAGGGTGGTTTTGTTTTCCTGTTTGTTTTCTCTTCTGGAGAGAGATTTTAGGCTAAATGGGACCGCACCTGAGTAACTCTAAGTGAAATCATATACTTTTTCAAAGAATTTTGTATGTGAGGAAACTGCACTTTTTAAAAGATGGGGTTCTATATTACTCTATAGAGATACAAAATAGAAAATCCTAGAATATTTAGCTATTCAGGCCATGAATACTTACTTGTAGACAATATTTTGGTTAATAATTTTCTTAGAGTATCCACTATGACCAGAACAAACAAATTAAACAAAACAACAACTATAAAAAGACATGTATGAAGAAAAAAAAATACGGGTAGTATCAGGAACACATTTTAGAGTGGCTCATTTCTTAAGAGTGTGCCTCTATACAACAAAATTACTTTCTCGCCGGTCATGGTGGCTCATACCTGTAATCCCAGCACTTGGGAGGCAGAGGCAGGATGATTGCCAAGTTGGAAGCTTGCCTGGGCTACATAGTGAGCTCCAGGCCAGCCTGAACTACAAAGCAGGAACCTGTCTCAAAAAAAAAAAATTACTTTCTCTAACAGACAAAAATTTTTTTAAAAATTAGCTTGTGAACATTTATTTTACTTATTTAATATTTATGGATTATACCAAGAGAAGGGAAGTTTATACTTCAATAATTTATTAATATTTTCATTATGTAATCATTCATGCATAATTTACATAGGTGTAGCAAACATTTACAATAATATGAGGAAATCAGTTTTGTTTTGTTTTGTTATTAGTTTTTTGAGACGGGTTCTCACTTTGTAGTTCAGGCTGACCCTGAACTCACTATGTAGCCCAGGCAAGCCTTGAACTCACAGTAGTCCTCCTGCCTCTGTCTCCTGAGTGCTGGAATTACAGGCGTGAGCCATCACTCCTGGCTGGGAGTACAAATTCTTGACATTAAAATGTGCATTTTATGTCATGAGATGATTTTCAGTATTACTGAAAATAAAACTATAACTTACATTAGTTACTTTTTGAATTTCTTAAAGACTGAATTGTAGACTTTCCTCCAAAGGTATTAGTTATATCCTTCATATACCTTCACAAACACTACATAAGTAATTTAATTTTCACATACTGAGAAATTTTGTGTTCTAGTGAGAGACGTGAAAACACTAATTCTAGATTTATTGAATCCATCTACATTTCTGCGTAGATCTAGTAATATTTATGATGTGATTTCTCTCCAATTATATTATTATGAATTTAGTTACAAATTTTGACCCTTGAGATAACATCAGTGTTTTTTCTTCCTGCAGAGAATATTACAGCAAAGCACATTGTGAGTAATGATAGCTCCGACAGTGATGATGAATCTCAAGGACCCAAAGGTAAGAGTGCTCGGGGTTTTCCAGTTGGCAGCCCAGGGGAAGAGACGATGGATGCTCTGGGTGCTTTCTCATTCAGTCAGTAGCTGGTGGTCATCTAGACTGAGGTGACAGGACTGCAGCTTTTTATTGAGAGGCCAGGATATTGCGTCCCTGCAAATGCATCCCTTCTCTCTCTAGCATCCCAAGAGTATATTTGAATAAGCTAATGAACACACCTGCTGTAGCAGAAATACTGAATTCTGTGCTTAGTTCGCTCAGGGAGCTGTGCTTCTCAACATCGATATTGTGATTTGGGCACACTTTATGCTGACTTTCAAAATGAAGATCTTATGTTGAGAATTTTATTAAGACACATTAGAAAAATTGTTTTCTAATTTCTTTTTGAGTCTTAAGCCACGGCAAACACCTGATGTCTCAGGAGGAAGTAGTGAACCAGTGAGGTAAAGTTGTCAGTCACTTGAAGCACACTGGCTTGGGAGTGCCAGTGACATCTCTCCAACACACTTGTCAGCTCGGTGAGACTCTTAACAGTTAGCTGGGGGTTTGTAGCAGTTAAGGTGGAAACCAGAGATGTTTATTTACGTGTCAAATTGTGTTGTCATGAGGTGAAATGGGGAGATTTTACATTTGAACATAATTTTTGACATAGGCATTTTATAGAAATATTTCCCATAGTAAAAGATAAATAAAAACAAATCTATCAAAAATAAAACCAAAGAAAAGATGCTATAACACCTGTATGAGGCTGTCACATTATCATTTGAAAATCACCATCTAGATTTTAGAAGATATTACATGCTTTCTGTTCTAAAACTTTGTGAATTCTCCCAGGCATGATATGAATACTTTGTCTTCGCTTTATTATCACTACAAATGAAGTTCTCTTCTCATAATTGAGTTGCTACTTCCTCCTAAGATGAGTTTGTAGAAGTTAGAGAAAGGTGACTTCTGCAGAGAATGCCAGTACACAAGACCACAGTATGACTAGTCTGCAAAGGCTTGTAGGCACTAAAAAGAAGATTCCTTTTGGGGGCAGGCAAAGCTTTCATCAAGCTTTTCAAGCACAAGAGTTAGACAGCTGAACACTGAGTTTCAGGCCTATTTCCCAGTACTCCTATAGTTTATATAGCCAGAGGTTTGCCTAATCAAATACAGTAGTCCTGACCATTAGGCAGGAAGCCCTAAAGAATCTCATTCCTTGATCATTAAAATTTTAATTTTACCTGTTTGTTGTTCAAAGCTTTATTTTTGAATTTCCTTTTAAAGAAGGAAGCTACCTAGTCCAAAGAGAATAAACATCATATGCCTAACTGCCTAACATTTTGAGAATTATGTATTAATTTAGGGGCTACTAAGTGGGAAAATCATTACTATAGATATATAGTACTTTGTCAATAAGTAGATTACTATAGATGGGTCCTGCTTTGGTTGGTGATGTAGTACCAGCTGACTGTACAACAGAGAAGTTCAAAGACTGAATATGGCTGCTCTGGGTTTAGTACTAGTCTAGATTACAGCATGATATTTAGAAGTTTGGTTGTTTAAAAATATTTTATTTTGATGTTCTAGGGATTACACCCAAAGCTTTATGCACACTAGGCAAATACTCTACCATAGAGCTATGTTCCTAGTGGCTAGGCGGGTTTTTGAAGTTTCTTTTTAGCTGCGTCTATTCATTTCTCTTTTCAAATAGTTTTTTAGAGCAGTCTTACCTTCAAAGCAAAATTGAAGAGAAAGAACAAAACTTACTTATGTTTTCTGCCTCATTACCCCACAGATGATTATAAACATTTTTCACTAGAGTGGTACCTATGTTAGAATTGATGAAGCTATATGGACATGTCATTATTATTCAAACTCCAGAGTTTCCATTAGGGGTCACTCAGCATTATACATTGTAAGGGTCTTGACAGTTCGATATGCTTTGACAATGTCTACCATTATAGTATCACTAGAGTTTGCCACAAGTTTTTTCCTCCGTGTTAAATCCTGAAAAGTACTAGTTATTCTATTGCCCATACTTGTTTTTTAAAAGGTCATATATTTGGAATCATACAATGTAGTGTCTTTTCAGATTGACTTCTTTTGCTCTCTGAAATGCTTTTAAGGTTCTCCTGTCTTCTCATGGGCAATAACTCATTTTTAGTTAGTAATGAATAATATCCTTTCCTTTATAGTTTGTTTATCCATTCACCTACTAAAGGGTTTCTTGGTTGCTTCCAAGTTTTGGAACTTATGAAAAAAGCCATTGTAGATGTCTGTGTTGAGGTTTTTATGTGGACATGTTTTCAGTGCAATGGGTGAATACCATGGGAGGGGAGGAGATTGTTGTTAGATCATAGAGTAAATTTAGTTTAGAAACTGCTCACTGTCTTCCAATGTGGTCACACTATTTTGCATTTTTACCAGCAATGATGAGTTCTTGTGGTTCTCTACCCTTACCAACATTTGGTGCTGTTGTTGTTTTGAATATTGGCTCTTCTTAAAGGCAAGCAATAGCATCCCACTGTATTAATTTCCATTTTTCTGATGACTTGTGATGTCACCATATTCACCTATGCTTATTTGTCACCTGTGTATCTTCTTTTGAAAGATATCCGTTTAGCTGGTTGGTCCATTTTTTTATTGGTTCATTTTCTTATTGCTGAGTTTTAACAGTTATTTGTATTTTGTAAATAATATTAGATATGTCTGTCTTTGCAAATAATTACTCCTAGACTGTGATTTGTCCTTTTATTTTCTGGTGCTTCCTTCACTGGTAATCATATGATTTTATTTTTTTGTGGTACTTGGGATTTGAACTCGGGCCTTTGTGCATACAAGACTGGCACAATACCACTTGAGCTAAATTCCCAGCCAATCATATGATTTTGAACAAGTTCTTTAGACATTTCCAACACTAGAACCTTTAAATCTACACTACTATCATGTACTTGGTCTTACAGGACTGTTGCGATCATCAGAGAAACAAATATATCCCAAAAGTCTTTACACTGTAAAGAGCTAAACATATGAGAATTTACTTTTAGCGTTACATTGAATAACCAGTAAATGCAATATGCTGATTTGGAAGTTTGTCGTGAAAGTGATAGTAAGGGAGATAGTCCCTCTGCTGGTAGAGAGTGAGGTTTACTTAAGAATTAGAATAATATGAATTCCCCATAGCTTTGGAAATAATTTGAGTCTCTTATTCATATCCTGTGCTACTGGTGATAAAAATCAATCATTTGAAAACCTGATTTGTTCTAATGAAAGATTTTCTTTGTCATATTTGGCAACTGAAAATTGTGGGAGTAGAAAACAGTCTTTGTTTGTAGTGATTATGTAGTCGTCTGGACACGTTACCAAAAGAAAGCTCCTTTCCTTCACTCAGCTCAGTTAAGCTAATCTTTGTGAAAATCAAGGTCTGTATTTATTGTGACTTCATGTATGGTAAATGGTACATCAATTGAAAATTATAAAATTTGAGTGCAGATTTTGTCTCCTTACAAAACACACAGAGTTTTATGGCAATGTGTATATTTATACACAGAGTTCTTAAAATTAGAACAGAAGGAGTTTAGGCAAGGAGAATTATATTCCCTCATAAATTGTTCTTTGACTTGGACTCTGAATGGATTATATTGATGATGATGAGTATGCAGCAGGAGCTGCTATGACTGTTTCTGCTACTGGCTGGTGTTACTAAGAACTTATGGGTCATTTGCTTCTCTAGAGCTTTACACGGATGCACAGATTCATTTAATCTTCACAATAGCCCTATGAAGTTTACTGCTGAAGAAATGGAAGAAGGAAGGGTAGGAAACTAGTAAGTAATGCACAAAGGATTTTAACCTTACTAGTCTGATTCTGCAGCCAGTGCTCTAAATGACCACAGAGGATAGTCTCCCAATACAAGTGATGATTCTCAGAAAGTTATTTAAGCCTGCTTCCTTTGGAGTATTGGTGAATTTTAAAAACATTTTAAACCATATATTTAAATGACAGGGTATTAGCTCCCCAAACTTTATCAGCAAGGGTGAAATGACAGGGTATACAACTGATTCTTAAGGGTGCTGAGTGAAAAAAAATGTATGTCGAATCCTTTAGTTGTCTGTACTCTGTATAATTCCTGAATGTTTGTCATGTGAGGACTTAATAGTAGATTTAAGATATGTAGAGTATGTAGAGGTAGGACTACTGGTGACAATGAGTTCTCTCTCTCTCTCTCTCTCTCTGTACATTTCTGTATAAAGCTATAGGGAAAGAAAAGGACTAAGGAAGAGATCAAGTGAAACTGTCAATCATATAAAATTTACACTGTCATTAGGTAAAAAGATAAGTAAGAACATTAAAAAATATTTTTTTTTCAGTGTTAGGGATTAAACTTCTTTTGAGTCTTCTCCCTGAGCTACATTCCTACCCTTTAGATTTTCCTTTTCTGAGGCAGGGTATCCCTAAACCACCAAACTGCCTAGGGTAGGAATTTGTGATCCTGTAGAGTGCTGGGATTATGGGACTGCACCACCATGAGTAGCTAGATAGTAGTTACTAAGAACATTTTTAGAACAAAAGGGATTACGTTTGTGTTGTGTTATTTATACAAATCAATATGTGTTAAACCAAAAACCTTGGTTTTATCATTCATGTCAACACTCAGTCCGCTAGGGCTACAGTGTAGCTCTGTGGTGTTGTGCCTGCCTGGCAAGCACAAGGTATTGAGTTTGATCCTCGGTACTGCAAAAACAGCAACGACAACAACAACAAGAACAACAAAACAAAGATCAATTAACCACAGAAGCTTGCTTGACTGAGGGCAGTTTGGAGTGTTTCTCTTTCCTTTTTCGATAGGCACTGAAAGTGAAGATGCTGAAAGGGAATATCAAAATGATCACCAAGCAAGCTGGGTGCAACGCATGATAATGGCCTTGGTGAGCGATTCAGCTTTATTCAACACGAGAGAAGGACGGGCCGGGAAGGTGCACAACTTCATGCTGGGGTTGAATCTCAACACCTCCTACCCACTGTCTCCTCTGAGAGACTTGGCCGCGCAGGAATTATCTGACGATGACGAACCCGATGCAGCGGTAACAGGCAAGTAACGCGAAGCATAACCAGCCCAAGCTAACTCAGGCTGTCTCTATTCTCTCCCTGGAGGACAAGCTTTTTAATTACCATTAACATTTACTTTTTACTCAGTTACGAGACATGCATTTAATATGCGAGTCTTTTAAAATACTTTTAATTTTCAAGAACAAAGTGGCCTTGGACAGGAAATAGCTCAGTTACGTCAGTGTAGAGAATACTTCTTGAATATTGAGAGGGACCTTAGATCCTTTTTGTCTCGGTCACATCCACTCCTAGAAAACAGGGGAGCCTCTTCCTACACGAGTACACGGGATTCGAAGCTGGACTTAGGTGTCTCTGAAACTGTTTCAGAGATTACAGCACTAAATTCTAGGCCGAGCTTGCCAGAGTGTTTTGAAAAACACTTACGAGTCACTCTCACAAAAGCCTCCACAAGTGCACTTGGCAGAGAAAAGAGCAGACACAGCCTCTGTCTCATTTCCTCCCTGGCCCAGGCCGTCCTCAGCCCAGTGGGAGTCCGAGGGATCTGGTGACCCTCACTGTGGCCTGGCCCCCTCCCTGTGTAGGAATGGACGCAATGCAGTGCGGCTGGCAGCGCTCAGCAGGGGATCTGTCTCGCTCTCAAGAAGCTTTGGAAATTTTTTTAAGGCCACCGGGTAAAAACCTAGTCACTTCCAAGTTTTTCACTGAGCCATTTCCCCAGGGACAATGCCCTTTACATTTCACATCCTTGAGAGTTATGGTTAAAGAGTTAATTTGCTTTGCTGGATAACTGCTGTATATAATAATCTTTCCTGTGATGGTCCTATTATCTTAAATTTTTCTGCTTCATTATACCATCATGTTTCCCTTCGTTATTCTAATGCCATTTTCCAATTTTTTTCTTTCTTGGGGACAGTCACAGGATGCTGTTTACTTGAGTGAGATAGTTTTAAAAACTAGTTTTTACTGCTCTTTATGTTATACCTAGAACATGAAGATATATGCCTTGACCTCCTGAGTGCCAGAATACAGGTGTGTGCCACCATACCTGACTTGCACTTTACATTATGTTTATGGCATTTAAACTCTAGATATGACCTCTTGTTTATACTTAATCAAAACTCCTTCATATCAACTATGATAAAAGTATATTTTTGAGAAAATAAACATGCATTTTAAAATTCATCTCAACTAAAAAGAATTTAGCCAGTCTTTAACCACTGACATTCTTTTTCTTGTCTTGTGGGATGGGGTTGGGCCTATTGAGATTTCACTAACAATTAAATAGGCTCCCTCTTAGAAACTTAGGTTTCATTGAAGAGTGAGAATGGGCTTAAAAAAATCAGACACACAGAGCATTTCAAACATGAAAGAATCTTCAGTTATTTGACTGTTTAAAAGAGGAAGAGCAAAGAAAACACTTCCATCATCTTTGTCTAAAATTGCTCAGCCGATCTGAAATTGGGACACAGGCCCCTTGGCTTAGGTCCTAATCCTTTCTCCTCTGCTACTCACCATCCCTCTGGGTTTTATTACTCATTGTCTTGCTGATGTAAGACTGGAAGTTTTGCTTGTGTATACTTTATTAACTCTGTTACGTGCTTTTAGTCTGGCAGTATATAGTTTCTCTGTGGGTTGCATGGCACGTTTTCTACTTCCCACAATTTCCTTGTAGCTTTCCAGTGTTTCTTGATTTGTTGGTATGAGATTGCCAGATAAAATGCAGAATTCCCAGTAAAATCACAATTTTAAATAAGATGTACATGAGTAATGCATGTAATTTTTGCAACATTTGATACATACTTAGATTTAGCAAGTATTTGTTGCTTGTCTGGAATGCAGATAGAAGTAGACATGGAATATTTTTATCAGCCCACTTTGAGAACCTTAGGAAATTCAAATTGTTTTGCACTTTCACCTTTATTCTTTTCCTTCATGAATCCTTGCACTTAAATAGTATTTATAAGTTCTCACTAAGAATGTCTTCCTCTTTGGAATCTAGTACTGAACAAGGCAGATACCAATCCTTGCCATTAGAAAGATGAAAAGCATTGGGTGATTCATTGTCAAAGTTTTGATTTATGGAAAGTGTTATATACTTTAGTTAACAGCAGCAGAAAAGCAAAACTAGAACATAACAGCCCTGGTCTTGAGGGAGGTCTAGTTCAGGAGGATAAAACAATTTTCACTGAGGGTATGGCTGCAAACAAAGAATATAAATTATATCCAGATGTTTTTTCTCTCATTATGATTGGGAGATCAATAGTTGCACATCACCTTGTTTGGCTCCTTTCTTCATTTGATGCCCTTTGAAATAAGAGTTATGAACAACTTTCACAAAATAGCATTAGGAAATATGCACAACATCAATCATCCCAAAATATGATTTTTCATACTGATTTCCTTTTGAGCTATTTTGAAATGTTCCAGAGTAAAACTGCTTTAAGTTAATAAAATTGGGGAAAGTTTATTTTTTATTTATCAATTTGTATCTCATTAAAATTACATTTTATTCATTTTGTAATTTTCTACTAGAAAAAAATACATGGGGAACTAGATTCATAACTAATTCAGTTTATTCAGTGACAAATTCATTCAGTTTCACTATATATCTACCAACTGTGATATAAGCAATTACAGTTTAGACTGAGTTTATTAAAATGATTACAATTTTTGTTTTCTTTTTCTTTTGAGACAGGGTCTTGCTTTGTAATTCAGGCTGGCTCTGAGCTCACCATGTAGTCCAGGCAAGCCTCGAACTCAGCAAAATCCTCCTGTCTCTGACTCCCGAGTGCTGGGACCACAGGCGTGAGCCACCACGCCCGGCACTGTGGTATGTGGCATTGATCGCTGGTGGGAGTGAGTCTCCACACCCAGCATTATATGTGGTTACCGGGGATCGGACTCAAGACCTTGCACTTGCAAGGCAGGCGCTGGAACCACTGAGCTAACCCTCTGGCCCAGATGTTTACTACTTTTTAAGTACTTACTAAGATAGATCCTATTTATCTCCTTCTAATTACTTTTTACTTTTAGAATAATTTTTTAAAATTAATTTTTATCTTTATTGGTACATTGTACATACACAGCATGGTCACAGTCAATATTGGGAATTTGTACTAGTATATGACACAATTTACTTCTCATTTTTTTCTGTTCCCCTACCCACCCCACAACCCCCACCCGCTAAATACATAAACTTTATTTCCCTTTTTTTACTACCAACACATTTTTCCTTTACCCCACATTACTCACTCCTCTACCTCATTTCCCTTTGGACATTTTCTATTTCACAATATCCATCATACATTCTAGAATTCATTGACATCTTCAGTTTCTCATACCAGAGAATAGATAGGATATTTACACATCTGTGACCTATTTATTTCACTTATGAGTATGTTCTGAAGGTACATCCATTTGCGTATAAATGACTCCAAGTTATCATTCTTTAAGGCAGGGTAATACTCCATTTAATAGAAAAACCACATCTTCTTTATCTAGTCTCCAGTTTAGGAGCATTTGGGTTGTTTCCAAGAGTAAGCTGTCACAAACTGAGCTGCTATGAACATGGGTGTGCATATGCTACTATGACATGACTCTTTTAATTCTTTTTTTTGTAAATTCATAGCAAGGCAATAGCAGGGTCAAATGGGATCCCTAATCCTAGTTTTTTTTAGGATTCTCCACTCTGACTTTCATAGAGATTGTACCAGGCTGCATTCCCAACAACAGTGGAGAAAGGTCCACTTTTCTCCATAGCTTCGCCAGAATTTGTTGCTGGTTAATTAGAACAGTTATGTCTGATGTGGAAGTTAAAAAGTTTATCACAAACTGTTATCATTTTGGTTCAAAATGTCTTCATTTAAGTTCCTGATATGCAATGAAAATGCCACAATTAAAACATTAATTAAAGCTATTTCTCTTCTAATTTTGTACACATTTTACACACAAAAAAATGTGTGGAGGTTTTTATGTAATCTAGATACTATCTTGGAAACATATTTTAGTATACTGTATAGTGACTTTGTGGATACAAGTTAGAATTTGTGTATCTGAAAACAGTCTTTTGAATGAGAAATGAAAAAGTGTACTGTCTTATGACTATGACTTCATCTTGCAGACTATCTTTTTGAAAACTAGATAAACTGCAAAATGATACAATTGCACTCATTAGTTTACTGAAAAATAAATACCAACAGGACTCATTTTAGGAAGTTGTTCATTAGTTACATGACTTCTTTCCTGTTTACTTTTGTGTTTATACTACTGACTGTGATATATACCATCTGGTATAAGAAATCAAGACATGAGTTAAGTTGGGCCAGAATTCAAAACACACACATCCAAATATTTGTACTTTACAAATGGAATCTGTGTGATATATTTATAAAGTGATCATCACAAATATCCACAGTGGAACTGCTCTAAGGAAATGTTACATAACTGTAAGCTTGTTTCTGCATTTATCAGAGCATCTGATTAAGTTACAGGCGTGGAAATTTTGTATGATTTAAATGATGGGAGAATATTCTTCTGTAATGTCACTTAGTCAATTTTCTATGATATTTTAAGGGATTTCCTGTAATTAACTGAGTTTCCAAAAATAAATTTAGGAAAAAAAATCCCTTAGAACTCTCTTTCTCTATAAGGTTATGGGTTATTGAACTGAGTTAAGTATTGCTTAAAAATGGTTGAAAGGTAGCACTGTAAAAAAACAGACTTGCTTATATTTGAATCCCAGCTGGACCTTTGATTGGGTGGATAGTCTTGAGCACATAGTTGGCATGAGCCTCAATTTGCTTATAAAATGCAGATGACAATGGCCCCCACTAATAGAGTTAGTGTGAGGACTCAGGGACATGTCCACATGAAGTGCTATTAGTCCGAGCAATAGTAAGGAGAAAAGGGAACACACAGTATAATTGGCGATGATATTACCTTGTTGAATTTTGTCTTCCTCAAACCAGTCCAAAGATGGAATTCTTATTTTGTGTACAGAACATCTGTTAATACTTTGCAAAGTGATGCTTTTTTCAATAGCATTTAGAAACACTATTTAATGTCAGCCTAGCTCTAAAATTTGGAGATTAATGTTCACTCACATGCCAGAGTTGACAATAGGTCTACAGAATGATAACTTTTTTTTTTCCTTTGTAATTTTGGATTTAAGACTGCCTGATGAGAAAGGTGCAACTGGAAAAAAGGATTGGAAAAGTGATTTGTTTGGGTTAAACTTTTAGCTGAAATTAAAAACACTTAGGGCTGAGGATTTAGCTCAGCGGCACAATGCCTGCCTGGTAAGTGTGAGAGGTCTCAAGTTCAAAACCTGACACCAAACAAAAAACCCAAACAAACAAGAGGTACATGGAGACCGTCACGCATGTTTGATGTGAGCACCTTCAACTCTGTTCTGTGGTTCAGACTCTCTGAGCTTTGCCCAGCCTTCTTCCTATAGGAGAAGAGGGAACAAGGGTGTGGACATAGCAGAGTAGATCTGGTCACTTCATTTAGCTCAGTTCAGTCAATTCAACATCAGTCCTATTTTCTCCTGCTCGAAGTGAATTAGGAGCACCATACAGGAATGCGGAGAGCAGCACGTTCTCATTACTAATTTTTGCAAGCTTCCTAAATTCCTCCTACTCAGTGTCTGCTACTCCCTGGCTGTGGGACTTCAGAAACGACTTCAGTTTGTCGCATTCTGTATTATAGAAGTCCCCTCTCTCGCCTTTCTAAACATTAAACAGAAGTGTGTATGAGAAAGTTTTTAAGCCAGTAAAAAGCCAGATACTGGGAGACAATTCTCATCAACAGGTGGTGGCTTGGAGTTAACTCGAGAGGCCTATCTACTTCCCTTCTGTGTGAGCTCTGCTTAGTTATCACAGGAATCTCACCTGAGCATGACTTGTATCCAGACGATTAAAGTGAGGGAACTAAGACATAAGGCAATAATTAACTTATACTTTTCAAACACAGATTTGTGCCCAGCTCTATTCATTGCCAAAGTGATGAAGGGCCTCACTATGTAGAACTCTGTCCCTTAAAATGACGTATTTCATGTCTTACATAACAACTCACTCTTACCTTCTCCTTTTCTTAAGATCCTGATGAGTTTGAGCGAATCTACGAGCCCTTGGACGTCAAAAGTAAAAAGATTCACGTGGTGGACAGCGGGCTCACATTTAACCTGCCGTACCCTTTGATCCTGAGGCCTCAGAGAGGGGTTGACCTCATCATCTCCTTCGACTTCTCTGCCAGGCCAAGCGACACCAGCCCCCCGTTCAAGGTAAGGGAACTTGTGTCTCAGCGCGTTCCTCACTTTGCTGCATTCTCTCGTGGGCCTTCTAGGTGTTTTGTTTCTTTCGACACCCGTTTCTTATTTTATACTTTGCCGCACGTTTTTAGGAGCAATGTTTCTCAAATGCAGTTGCCATTGGCTCACTTGTTTCATAAGGAAATGTTAACTGAGTTCCGAGTCCTGAGGAGGAGAAGAGCGATACAATGACGCTGGAGTTTAGGAGGGAAGTTAGGCTGTGTCATTGTTTCTCAGAATTTATGGAGAGAAATGAGACATCCAAAAGGAGATGGTTTTTTGTTTTCATCTTGGAATCACCGTCTTTACAGTCAGATGGTTTTAATCTTTTCCATCTCAGACTCACAGAAGGAAAGGGAAAGTTTCTCTCTCTTCCTGATTCCTTTGTAAATTTATCTGACTAAATTTAGCTTGGTTTTTACCTCACAGAGTTAGGTCCCTTTTCCTCTTTCTTCACTTAGCCACACATCATAGGTCATACCCCTGACTCATATTTGTAAACACTAGAAAGCCTTTTCTTTCTTTCCTCTCACGCAACTGCTTTATACTGTGAACTTGGCTTTATTTTGATGTTGAATAATCATGAATGAATAATTGTGAGCATTGTCAGACATGAAAGAATCTAATTAATCCAGCCAAATAGAGGAGAAATAAAAGAAGGGTTAATGACACAAATTTTCTCAAATTTCAAACAAGCAATTACTTATACTTCAATGGCATTTACCAAAATGTAACTGTATTTAGCTTAACAGTTTGTGAAGCAAATGATTTTATACCCATTAAATCCTTGTTCCTTTGGACTTTTATTTCTTTGAAAATGAGTAGTGAGAGAGTTCATCAATTTAAAATTCACCACAGTGCAGTGATACTGATAGCAGTTTCATAGAAAGCACATTTTTTAAAAAATTTAAAATACTGTGCTAAAGCTTTTATTTACGCTGAGTTGCAGAAGTTTTTAGGGGCTCTGTGGTCTTCACAGAAATCCTATAAAGATCGTGACAGCATTAGCTTATTTCATAGAGGGGAGGAAATGTATTCCTCAGAAGTAAGAAACAAATGAGTGATCGAGGAGATTGGGTGGGGGCTCTGTTATTTCAGAGATAGGGAATAGCTTAGTCCTCGTTGCTTATGATTCCTGTGGCATCATTAGGGGTGCATCACTGTATGTGGGGATCCCCTCTCCATTAAACTCAGGACCCTGTACTTGCGAGGCAGGTGTGGCACCGTGACCTAAACCCCTTGCCCAATAATTTACTTTTTGCTGAGCTGCAGCAGCTACGCAGTTTGCCCCAGGTCGCCAGGCACAAGTTAAGGTGTGTGACTGAGCTACACCTGTCAGGCTGCACAGCCCCGGCTCACGGCTGTTCGTCACCTTCCCTGCTTCCGACCTGCTGTACCATCTGTCTCCCCAAAGCTTCAAGGCCAACGTCTCTCTTATGCTTAAAACACAGCAGTACCTTTAACAGTTACCAAGTGGTTGGATACGTAGAGAAAATACTGCACATATACTTCAAAGTCTCGGAGGATTTTTTTTTGTCACAGTTTTAAACATAATTAAAATTAAACATGTTATTGAATTACTTTCTCTCACATACCAGGCCATTTCCCTACTGTGACAAGAGCTACAAATAACCAACTGTTATGTCCTCAGCTCCTGGCGTGGAACTTTGATCAGTTACTAATGATATTGTTGACTGGATCAATATAATGACAAGAACAGTTCAAAAAAATGAGATTTTTGAAAATGGTTTCCCCACGTTTTCCTCTCTCTAGAATTTTTCTTAATGCTATTCCTCCCTCTCCCCCACCCCCACATTTTTTCCTCCTTTTTTTTTGTTCTCTTTATCATTAGTTATTCATTAGACATTTATACTAAGTGATAAACTCTGTTCTAAATACTGTAAGATATCAGATCATTTAATTTTAATTACCTCTCAAATATATACCAGTGTTATCATTCATACTTTCTGCTTGGGGATATCAAGTAGAGAGATCAAGACCACAGAGCCCCTGTTAGGATTCAGTCGTCTGGCTCATGAGCCTGTATTTTTACACTCTGATATTTTGCTTCATGTGTAGCCCATTTGCCCAAAGCTACATATAAATAGAAATGGGATATAGTCACTACACATCTCCATGTTAATTTATGTTCTCTGGCTTAAATTTTATTTTAGGAGGAACTCCCACACTAAATCAGCTTCTATGAAGAGACAAAATCTCAAATTTTAGTGGCTGACAGCAAAGGTGTATGTAGTCATGGTGCACGTCAGCTGTTGTGGTTCTATGTTATATGCCTTCTCTTTCTGGTGGGTTGGATAATTTCCTTCTTAGGAGTGAAGTTAATTTGTGGAAGTGACCACGTGCCATGCAAGTGAACTGAGCTCAGAGATCTGACCTTGGTCTTTACATGTCTATTTGCATCATGCTGAGGCTGGAAGCTCAACTTTTCTTTTTGTTATATAGAAGCCAAAAATGCTGATTTAGAAAAAGTAACATATTTTTACATACATAGAACAATTTACTTTTGGTATTTTTTAATCACTGCAGTGACACAATAGAAGTAAAAGAAAACTCAGTAACAGACAATTCCTAAATCTGTATCTCAGATGTTTTTGAATTCTAAATGGTTAAATATATATATATATATATATATATATATATATATTTTTTTTTTTTTTTTTTTTTTTTTTTTGAGACAGAGTCTCGCTTTGTAGTTCAGGCTGGCCCTGAGCTCACTATGTAGCTCAGGCAAGCCTGGAACTCAGCAATCCTCCTGTCTCTGCCTCCCGAGCGCTGGGATTACAGGCATGAGCCACCACACCCAGCACTGTGGTATGAGGTGCTGATTGCTGGTTGATTGCTGGTGGGCATGAGCCACCATGCCCAGCATTGTTGTATGTGGTTACTGGGATTGAACTCAGGACCTTGCGCTTGCGAGGCAGGCGCTGGAACCTCTGAGCTAAATCTCCAGCCCTAAAAATATTTTACAAGGTTATAAATACTCTGAATCCATACTTTTGTGACGTTGTGTCAATAGCAATATATATATATATATATGACTTCACTCGATTGAGATAATCAGTATCTTAAAATGCAGTGAGCTTTGGCTAAGAATTAACATGTTGTTTCTGGATTTGCTTCTAGAATAATTTTATAGATCTTTGAGACTGATGAGCTTCCTGAGAACATTGTGGTTATTTATGTTAGCTAAGACCACAGTGCTGGCAGATAGTAGGTATCCAAAGGACACTAAATAGTTGTCAGACCAACTGAACAAGAGCAATCCCTAAATTGTTTTCTTTTCCATAGGAACTTCTACTTGCAGAAAAGTGGGCCAAGATGAACAAGCTCCCATTTCCAAAGATTGATCCTTACGTGTTTGATCGGGAGGGACTGAAGGAGTGCTATGTCTTTAAACCCAAGAATCCTGATGTGGACAAAGATTGCCCAACCATCATTCACTTCGTTCTAGCCAACATCAACTTTAGAAAGTACAAGGCTCCAGGTATACTTGGAATAGGTTTTATTCCATAAAACAGAAACCTGTCGTGGGAACAAGGCTAATACAAAGCCATTTCATAGTGACCCTACTTACTCTACCAGATGTTACAACATTGAGCACCTCCCTGTGTTGATAAATAGCCACCGTTCAGACACCCTCCAAGTACTTCTCTTAGTTACCCCAAATCCCTCGAGATCCTCTCAATGTAGAAACTGAAGAGTTAATTGATGGTCTCAACAAAACTCTTATGTCTTTACTCCAAGATTTGGGATTTTTCTGACTGACTGTTTCCCTTGCCATAGGGAATGTTACGTATTTTAAGTATAAACCTTAGAAACTTCATTCTAGAACAAATCATGCAAAAAAAATTTTCAGGAAATTTTTACCTGATCACAAAGTAACATAGCATGGCTAAAAATCCCTAGCTGCTGTGTTGTATTCCACAGAAAATGAGAATCAAGTTCAAGGAATTGTTGTGCCATTTTATCACAGGCAGAAGAATCTGGATTTTTTTCTCATATGGTGGGAGGTGCTGATTAGCAAAAGGAGAAATACAGAATACAGATTGGGAAGATGCTTAATGTTCTAAAAACCAGTCTTCCATTTTGTGAATGGAAATACATACACACACACACACACACACACACACACAGGATGTAGAAGATTGGTAAAGGTAATTAATTGTGAGGGAACTTCAGCACAGAAAAACCGGTTGTATTTTAGATTTCAGTGGCACACTTGGAATTTGGAGAATTAACTTTGCTAATTTTTAAATTGGTTAATTTTAAAATTGGTTAACAGTTAATTTTAAAAATCAACATGGTTAATTTCTCAAGGACAAACTCACTAAACAGTTCTCATGTGTGGAGATTACTGTGCCTTGAAGCCAATTAGGTAATATTTTGTTTAAGGCTCTTCCACAAACAGGTTCTGTCCGAAGGACTCGCCTGCAGATAGTGTGTTGCGAAGGACGCGGGGAGGTGAGAGGGGAAGCAGAAAGCGCGGGGTGGTAAGTGAGCCACCGCCACGGGAGCCCAGCCCTCCTGAGAAAGCCTAGGAAGGCGGAGAAGCTCTGCTGCAGAGTCCCCCTCCCAGCCCACACCCAGAGGCAAAGCAGCTTGGTGTTTCTGTAGCAGCTCGCTAGTCTTTGGTGGTGTGCTGCCCGGGGCACTGTGTTACTAAGCAGACTCTGCAGGCCGGGCTGGTGGACGCAGCAGCTAGACAAGGAGAGGAAGAAGGCCATCAGGGCAAAGATGCAGACAGTGGCGGCAGGGAGGCGTCCGGGCAGAAGACACAGGCATGGGAAAGCTTGGCAACATTACAGATTCTGAGGGGCCTTCTGAGAGCTCCCAGATCTGTCTTCATGACTACTACTCCATTCTCGGGGTTTTTGAGATATTTCGTAGTTTTCAAAATAATACTTTGGCATTTAGGTGTTCTGAGAGAAACGAAGGAGGAGAAAGAAATAGCTGACTTTGACATCTTTGATGATCCCGAATCACCATTTTCAACCTTCAACTTTCAATATCCAAATCAAGCATTCAAAAGGCTGCATGATCTCATGCATTTCAATACCCTGAACAACATTGATGTAAGTATCTCTTATGACTGTCAGTAATGTCACGGTACTTTCACATGACATAAAAGTAGAGGTATCTCCTTCATATAATCAAAAAGAAAAGTAAGACTATGATCCACAGTACCGAAAATGTGCTACTTTACTTCTGGATTATTTCATCCACCTCAACAAAAGCCTTACAAAATTTATAAATAACGAAACAAATGGCTCACTTGGTAGAACCCACATTTTATACTATTTCTCAATGAATTGTGGGTAATTTTGTATTTCCTCTACCAAGTATCTTCATACTCATTCTATAATAAAATGAGTATTACAACAAAGGAAAAAATTATGAAAAGAAAATACAAAAATAGAAAAATCCACATAGCCAGAATTATAATTAACCTGCAAAATTATCAGGACATGAATTTTGGTGAATACAATCACACTTTTAAATGTTCTATTTTTATGGATCTCAAGAATACTGTGGCTGTAACAACCTGCCCCAGCCTTGGCCTTTGGGATATTGTGTCCTTTGCTTTAGAAATTTTAGAACAAGTCATTCTATTTAGTATTAATCATTCCTATACCTGGTATATCTACTACTAAGATTCTGTGCTTGTGTGAAGTTCTTTAGCTTTAAATGCACTATTTCAGAACGATGTTGTGTAATAGAAACTGTTGGTGTGTGTTCCTATATCAGGGTCTGACAAATTATTATTTATGAGAGCCCAAGTGTATTGTCCATAGTGGATATTTCACTTTGCAAACACAATAAGTAGACAAATAAAAGAAGAAAGAAAGAAAGCAGAAAAAGGCATCCTGCTTGGTTTTTCGTGTCTTTTGGAAGACCTTATGCATGGCTCAAGAATTCACAGTGTGGGGATCTGTTGTGTTTACATAGGATTTACCTAGGTTTTCTGAAAGAGAGGACTATTACACATCTAGTTTGTTTGCTTTTTTACTTGCTTCAGTCCATTAAATATCAGTTGCATATAATCATGATAGTAAAGCTTATTAAAGCTATCTTTATTTTTTAATGAAATTTTCCTTGTCTCAGTTCCTAAAACTATAAAATTACTTTCAGGTTACATTTGGAATGTAACATATGTAACAGTTTACATATGTCATGATAAGAAAAAACCATGTTCATCAGAGTTTATTGCATGTAGCACTTTCTGAACATGTTTATTCCTTTTTAAAAATTTTAAGTGGGTATCTGAAAGCCTCGTGATCCATCATTTTTTTGTGATGGTTAGAATCGTCAAGACATAGGGCTGAGGATTCAGCTCTGTAGCATTGTGTCTGTCTTGTAAATACAAGGACCTGAGTTTGATCCCTGGTACTGCCAACAACAACAAAAAATACTTTTTAAAGATATGAAGGGAAAAATGAATACTTTATTATATGAAAGAGAGAAAAAGTGAAAATTCTCAAAATAGAGTTACATGTTATTTTATCTTAGAAAAAGGGTCTCTCTTTGTAGTTCGGGTGGCCCTGAACTTACTATATAGCCTAGGCAAGCCTCAAACTCACAGCAATCCTCCTGTCTCTGCCTCCTGAATTCTGAGATTACAAGTGTGAGCCACCACGCCTGGCATTGTGGTACGTGGTTACCAGGGATTGAACTTGTGTTTGCCAGGTCCTGGAACCACTGAGCTAAATCTTGGCCCTAGAGTTAATATTTTACAAAGCACCATACTACTAAGTAAAAAGAGAGCTCAGAGTGATATTATAGCAATCTTAATTTTAGTAGGATGAGAATAAACTGAAATATATATATTTTCTGGGATAAAATGTATTAAACTTAATCTTCAGATGGAAAAAGCTAGATAGTAAGAATGTATAAATACCTTTTGTTCATGGGAATACATACACATATTTACATATTAAATAATTACATTGCCCATGTTATTTTCCAGTTAACTTATATAAACCCTGCTCAACTGGTTGCTATTAGAATTGTTATAGTTATATATTTTAGAAGTATTCTTTATGATAGTTTGTTTGACACAGGTGAAAAGTTTAAAGCCTGAACAAGAGTATACTGAATTCCAAAATAACTCCCCTCACAGTTCAGTAAATACTGATTCTTTACAAACTGTTAACTAAACATTCTAAAACTCCTTCTACTAGCATCTGAAGTATAGTATAGAATATAGACGCAAGATCGGGGTTGTCATATTCTTTTAAAATGCCACGTGGCCTACTAGTATAACACTGAATAAGCCACTCAAACTTTTTGAGTTCTGGTTGCTTCATCTCTGAAATAGGTCTAACAATAAGACCTATCATAATGGCAGTAGCAAACATTCAGTTAGGTGCCCTATGAGCAGAAGCTGCTCATTAAATGAGAAAACTATCTATGTGATTCCATATCCTGTATCTCTGAAGATCCATACTAAATAATCTCCCTCCAAGACTTTTGCAAATATTTATAATTAGCAATGTAAACAAGTTTGGACAGGCAATAGCTGCTTAAACAGTGTGTAAATGTTTTTTCAAATGAATGAACATAAGCATACTTCTATGCTGCATGACCCCAGAGACTCTGGTTGAGTCTATCTCTTTCTCCCTTTGTTTCTTTTCACTCTCATCTTCTCTGGGTAAATGCTGCAATTTCAATTGATATTTTCTCTCTCCTTTGCTGATAACCCTCTTTAATCAAGAACATACTTGTTTTTTTTCTTTTTGAGACAGGGTCTCGCTTTGTAGTTCAGGCTGGCCCTAAGCTCCCTATGTAGCCCAGGCAAGCTGCCGCGAACTCAGCAATCCTCCTGCCTCTGCCTCCCAAGTGCTGGAGTTATAGGAGTGAGCCACCACACCCGGCAAGAACATAAATTTTTATCACTATCAGAGTCCCTTGTTAAGGGAATGATTAAAAACAACTGATTCGTGCTGAGGTTGAGATGTCAGAGAGGCCGTTAGGCTATCATGAGACACATCTTTCATTCCCACTCCATCTAAATAGAGGCGGGATTGGTTTCCATCTCAGCACACGGATTGTCCCTGCTATTTGCAGTAACAGATGCTGAGTATAAACTGTTACCATGTGAAGTCACGTATGTGCCAGCCCCTAATATGGTCCTTTTCAGCCCTGCAGCCACGACCGGTGGGGCACGAGGCAGCGTTTCCTCTTCAGTCACATTTGGAACGAGCTTACTCTGCAAAGGCCACCTTGTCTAACCACTGCATGCTCCGTTTTCTCAGGACATCGTAGCTGGCCTGCTTGGTGGACACTAAATATCTCTGGAGGACTCCAGCTCTGGTTTTGCTCACATCTGGACAGCAGGCAGTATTTCTCAGTAGCATCAGCTTTCTGCAGTTACTCAGTCCTTCCAGATTCCCTCTCATGGAACATTACCTCCGTGTTTTTGCAATTGTTGTCTCTTCCTTTCTTTTTCTTTTTCCTTCTAAGAAACTGAACATATAGTGACTGATACTTGTAGACATGTGGTGCATGGGTATATCAGTCACTTTCCTGTCCCTGGGACAAAATACCTGCACCCACAGTGTCACGGGGAGAGGTTTGGTTTGACTCAGGGTTTCAGTCCACGGCTGGTGGTGGCGAGGCAGAGAGCCGCAGAGGGGCAGGGTGACGGGGGAGGCTCCCAGCATCGACTCACAGCAGCCAGGAGGCAGAGGCAGAACCGGGGAGGGAGGGGAGCACTTTCAGGTCACACCCGCAGGACCCACTTGCTCCCATCAGACCTCCTACCGGCACCTTCAGCCAAGACCTCAGCCTGGGTTCGGCCCCTGTGTCCCCGTCTATCCAGTCACCTTCCAGCTTCCCCACCTCTGAATGTGACACTCTTGGCGGAACCTTCTAGATCAAAACCAAAACGGTGATAGACCCATAGGCTTTGGAATCAGATCAAAGTGTCTGTTCAGTTTCGGATTCCTGTTCTGAGCTGCTGGGTGATTCGCAGCATGTTCCTTAACCTCTCTCTCTTTTACTTTCCTCATCTGTAGGGAGAAAAATAACGGCTGTCTTATAGAATCAGGACACAGTTTACATAAAGTAACATAAGTTCTAAGCATGTAGTAAAACCCCAGGAAACAGCTAAAATAATATTGATAATGCCTGTTCATATTCTCTTCTGCCTTTCATGACAAAGGCATTCTCACCACTTTTTTTCTTTTTCTTTTTCTTTTTTTTTTTTGAGACAGGGTCTCGCTTTGTAGTTCAGGCTGGCCCTGAGCTCACTGTGTAGCCCAGGCAAGCCTCAAACTCAGCAATCCTCCTGCCTCTCCCTCCCCAGTGCTGGGATTACAGGCATGAGCCACTATACCTGGCACTGTGGTATGTGGTACTGACTGCTGGTGGGCGTAAGTCACCATGCCCTGTATTGCTAGATGTAGCTACCAGGGATCAAACTCAGGACCTTGCGCTTGCTAGGCAGGCACCAGAACCACTAAGCTAAATCTCTGGTCCCAAAGTCTTAGCACTTTAACAGCAACAAGTTTTTTTTAACTTTGTAACTTTCAGAGATACTGATCACAGTGTCTGGTATCTAAAATAAATATACAAGAAAATTTGGGCAAAGTGTCATGTACCAGGAGCCCTCAGCTGGAGACAGGTTTCTGCCCAGCAGATCCTCACAGTGTGCTGGCCGTGTAGCTGGTCTGTGCCCTTAGCTCATAAGCTCCCCTGGATCTCCATGGAACAGGATCCCTGGGATCTCATTTTAGGACCCTTTGATTCAATTGTTGCAAATATAGTATTTTCCAGACTTTGCCATTCAGCTGACTGACTCAGGGCATATTCTGAGAAGGTACTGACAGTTTATTTGGTATATGCCAATTTTGGATATTTTTTCTCAAATAATTCTACAAAGTGTTAAACAATATATGTGAATAAAATGAAGGAAAATATATGATACTTTTTTTTTCTTGGTAGAACTGGGGATTTAACCCAGGGCCTTTGTTTGAGCCCTGAGCTACATCCCTGATGCTCCCCCCCCCCCCGGCCCCCGTACTTGGAGATCGAACTCAGGACTTTGCCCTTGTGAGGCAGGCGTGGTGCCACTGAGCGAAACTCCTTGCACCTTCTAGTGCCTTTTGAAACCAGGTCTCCCTAATTCTTAACTCTTAATTTAGTGATATTTCATCTTGATAATTACATCTCGGTACAAGTTACATTCTTGTCTTTTTAAGGATAATTTAAGAGCTTATTACAACATGCCATGACCTAGCATTTTAGGCCTGTGGCAGCGGGAAGGCGGTGGACCCTTCTTCCCCTCGTAAAGAGTCATGGCTACCACATCTAAAACAAAAGGCTGAGCAAGAGTGAAGCATCATCAGTGTATGAGATTGTAGTTTGACATGATGCTGGAGCCTTCTGAATGAGGGTTTACACCCCCGGGTGAGCTTCCTATTCGTCTTCTTTTGGGGTGGTATGTAGGGGATTCTGGGGATTGAACTCGGGGCTTTCACACTCAGTATGTTCCCAGCATTTTTCTATTTTATTTTTTAAATTTTGAAACTTCTGTGTGGTGAATCATGGACAGTGTGTAGAAGATGACCTAATAATGACTGACTGGAGGGAGAAACCCGGCCAGCCCTGACCAGTTCAGCTGCTCCTAGACGTGTGTGCATCATTACTATCCTTTGATATAGGACCAGAATCCACTGAAGAGTGTGCCTGTGTGTGTGTGCGTGCGTGTGTGTTTTAACTTGTAGGTGTGGAATTTGAGCCATGAATTATTTCCACAGATTGCTGGAAGTCAGAGTTATGTGGGAAGCTGAGACCGCAGTCCACTTCTCATTCTTTTCTCGCTTCTAGTTCACTGTCTCCTTGTTGTTGTTTCTGGAGGGAGGATCCGACTGTGTAGTTCAGGCTGCTCTGAGCTCACTGTGTAGCCTACGTGGGTGATCCTCCTGCCTCAGCTTCCTGAGGGCTAGGATGGCAGGGGTGCCCCACACCTGGCAGAGCCTTACCTCTTAGTGCTCCTTAGACACGGCATCCTCTCCAGTCAAGACAGCTGGAGCCCCAGTGTGGCCTCTGCTTACCCGATCTCCCCTCTGACCATGTTATTCTCTGAGAAGTCGTCTTCCCTCTCTTCTGATAAAACCCTGCCTGGCCTTCAACTCCAACCTCACATTGCTGGTGGACTGTTATTAAATTTTCAATTTAATATGTAAGAAGTCATACATCTAAGATTGCTTCTCTGGTAACATTTCAGTTCTTATTGGGAAGGCAGGCACTAAACAGCAAATTCACAGTAGTTTAGTCCCCCTAAATACCTAAATATAATCTCCTATGTTAATAAATTTTTACTTTTCTTTCAAAATGCAATGCAATTTCCTTTTTTTACGCTCATTTAAAAATTTTTGCACGGGGGTGAGAACTCTGTATTTGCATGGGTATTACGTACATTTCCATGTCTTTAAATTTGTTCTTTTTGTAGATAAAAATAACTTGTACACGTTTTTAAAACATTATTTTCTATCCTTATTGCCAAAGACTTAAGGGACTGAGTAGGATATTTAGAAAACAGTTGAGAAGCACAAATAAAAGATCAAATGCAAGTCAGACATTAGAGAAGGCTGAGATATGAGAGCTCTTCATAGGATAACACTGACAGAAAGGATGTGGAATCGCAATGAATTTCAGGGAAGGATAAAAGCAGCAATTAGATATAAACACTGTAAGATTATTCCTTATTAAATTTAAAAACCATAAACTCAAAGTTTTGACATACTACTTTTTAAAAATCTGTCTAATCATACCAGGCGGCATGCCAAAAATGTTCAAATGTATTAACTTACTTGGCTTAATTTCTGTGAATATCGCATAATTATAACTCAGGAACTGGGTATGTTCTGCAGTATGAAATCCGAAAACCCTGTGCAACAGTTTCATAGTGTCAGTGTGCCACCTAGTGGCCGAACTTGCACTTTCTGCTTGCACATGATTTGGATTTTTCTGGAATAACTGCCTGTGTTCGATTCTTTTACAAGGATGGCCCCTTTCCCGGCACTACCAACTCAGGTCCAGTTCGTTGGTTTGTGATATTTATATTGCTTGGTTCTGAGGTCTCTTGAGCTCATTCTAAAGGAAGTGATGGCAGTTATTGTCAGTATATTTTCTTCTGCGATCTCTTTGCCTTTAAAGGCTTTGAAGTGTTTGAAAATGAGACTTGATTGGTTTTTATTTGGTATTTCTCTACAGTTGAGGGTTGATGTTTCTCTGGCTGCTGAGAAGAAACAGAAGCCAGCTGAAAAGTTTGCTGAAAAGTTTGGATGTCTAGAAAGCCAGTGAGGTGGCTTAATCTTGCTGGCGTATGCATCTAATAAGTCCACTTGTGCCTAAACATGCCGTGTTTAGCTCTTGTAGAATGTGAGGC
>PVIC010000645.1:0-32500 GCA_004025085.1 Thryonomys swinderianus | reverse complement strand
ACAGTTTTATAACATCTTCGTGGCTTTAAAATACTTTCTATTAATCAGTGGCAAATTAAAGTCCAATTACTGCTATAACTACATAAGTACAAAATAAATACTAGCAAATATTAAACATTAGGAGAATAGAAATTGTGGCTTTTTGGCTGGATTCTCTAAACAGCGCAGCTGAGTAAACATTCATTGTATCTCACATGCATCACAGGCTGTGCTTGATTCCAGAAAGAGTAGCAGATAGAGTGGTATTCTGCCCAGATCCCCTTTACTGGGTGAGGACCCCCATGAGCTATGTGCAGTGAGTATCAGGTGCCTAAAGCTTATAACGTCATTCTTCTGAGAGTTTCTGTAGCTCTCAGTTTATGAGTTTTGCTTGTCAGTTATGCCCCCTTCCTGGGAAGCCTGAAGACAGTCACTAATTGATGTGAAGGTACAAAAGTCTCCCTGAACATCATGTGAGACAATTCTCTGACGTGTACATGGCCCAGGGTGAGGTGTACATGGGCATAGGGTGAGGCAAGACACAGACTAAACCCACTTCCTGTCTAGCTTCTCTCCCTGTGTTATCCTTCTTTACTCTATGTTTTCAGAGTGTAATGCACACCCATTTAACATATTATTTACACAAGATCCTTCAATTTGATTTCTTTTCATGGAGAACATGCCATATGTTATACACCAAAATGCATGAGACTTATTCTTTTACAAAGAGTGTACAAATAGGTGAAAGAAAATAATTCTCACAAAGAAAATGTCACTCATGAGGTAACAACAAAAATTACGTACATAGAAATTGCTGTTGAATGATTCATTAGATGGATTATTTCTCTTCTGAAGAGTGTTTATTTCCATTTTTTCATTTTTGATCACTTGGACCTCTGCTTGAAGCTCTTTATAAGGCTCTATTGCTTTTGTTATCTGAGCTTCTATGATGTTCCTGATCTCTTCTTTAATGAAGTCCTTCACTGTGGACAGCATCTCTGTTTTCATCTCAGAGATTAGTTCTGATTTCCATTTAGTAGATCTGCTTTTGTTACCAGTTCAGAGAGTCCTGGAGATTGAGCTTCATTCTGCTCCATTTCCCTTTTGCCTGAATTCCCTTGTGGTGGTGATCTTTGTGCCTGTGTCCTTGAATTTTTTCTCATATCGGTTGTGCTGGCGAACACTGTAAATCACTGCACAACCTAAGTGGCGCTTACCCAGACTTGTGCAAACAGGAATGGATCTCCCACGAGCCTTCTGCCCTGAGTCCAATGGTGGGTAGGCTAGAGTCGCTTGGGTGGATGGAGGTCCCTAGGTCAGCTGGCCTAGGTCTGATGGCAGGCCAGCTGCTTGCAGGTGGAGGTGTCACTGTGCGGCCTCTGTGGGATTTACCCAGATCAACCAGGGGTGGATAGAGGTCCCTGGGTCAGCTGACCTGGTCTGGTTGCAGGCAGGCTGCTTGCAGGCAGCGGAAGTCACGACGCAGCCTCTGTGGGACTTACCCAGACACCTTCATTTTTTCTAAATACTTGAATTCATTTGTTATATTAAGATTTCATGGGTTAGCTACTTTTTCTTGTTGCTGAGACAAAATACCCAACACTTACATTTAAAGAAGGAAAAATTTATTTGTTTTATGGTTTGTAGAAGTTTTGGTCCATAATTGGCTGGGGCCAAGGCAGGGTGGCCTGGCAATGGGATACTACAGAGGAGAAACAGTTCATAGTGGGTAGAAGGCAGCAGAACAAGCAAGAGGGTGACCACAGCTCTTTCTGTCCCTTACTTATCCAGGCTACTTAAGGCAGGTAGCACTCACACCCTTAATCCTTGTGCCCTTGATCCTAGCATTGCACCATGAATCAACACTGGCATCACATATTCTAGATCTAGTCACCTTTGAAAAAAACTCCATCTGGGCTGCAACTGGGCTATGGGGGGGACATATAGATACAAGTCATAGCAGGCACCAAGCCATTCATGTCAGTAACATTAAGAAACTCTCAAATGTCAAAGTGTTCTGAAAAGTTAATATTTTACATGTTGCAACAAGCTAATTCTATCACATGAAATTTAATAAAAGCAAGTGGAGATCCCTGTACTGAAATCCAATAAAGCAATAGTGAAGTAGGACAGCAGCCATATGACATGGCATTATCTGAATACTGAAAGACATATGCCTGGTGGAGGGCTAGCAACAGTGTCATGAATTCTTTAGTTTTTTTTTTTTTTTTTTTTTTTTTTTTTAGACAGGGCCTCACTTTGTAGTTCAGGCTGGCTCTGAGCTCACTATGGAGCCCAGGCAAGCCTCAAATTCAGCAATCCTCCTGCCTCTGACTCCCGAGTGTTGGGATTACAGGCGTGAGCCACCACACCAGGCACTGTGGTATGTGGTATTGATTGCTGGTGGGCGTGAGTCACCATGCCCAGCATTGTATGTGGTTACCGGGGATCGAACTCAGGATCTTGCGCTTGCGAGGCAGGCGGCGGAACCACTGAACTAAATCTCCAGCCCAAGGTGTTGAAATTCTTTATGTAAATTATGCCTGTACTTTCTGACTGGGAAGTTTAAAATCGAGTTAATTTCCTCTTACTCTGTGCTGAGTAAAGACAACAACAAATATCTTATTTCACATTGAAAATACTACTGACAATGGAGACTACAAACCTCTTAGCTTGGGAACTCATATAACGTGCTATTGTCCGGTTTCTACTTACTTATTTGTCTTCAGTTTCCCTTTCCTCTCCCATGAAACACACAGCGCTTTTGTGATTTTCATTCCAATTCACCACACTGCTCCGCCTCTTCTCTTGGGAGTCTTTGCCTTTGCATTTGTTGAACACTCCCTGAACTACGGCTTTCTCATTCTCCTGGTCTGAAAACACACCTTGAGTTACCCACATGCAACCTCCTCCGGAGTCCTACTAACATCTTTCCTCTGGTACTTTGCTTCGTCACTTGGGGAAGAGCGAGGAGGTCATTTCTAGAATAGGATCCAGCATACAATCAGTGCTACCTTCTTTCTGAATACATTTATTTGAGAAAGAGTTAAACTAGATGAGTTGGGCATTTTGGAAAGAAACAAAGGGGACTCTAAATTCATCTGCTTCCATGATATCGTTCAGGTTTCTGGAGGGAGTAAATTATCAAGGCTAATAGTGTTTTTGTTTGATATTTAATTGCTTATCCTGTAAAATGTGCTGTTTCTTTTTTTCTAGTACCCATGTCATTATCTTTAAGTAGCAAGAACATAATCCCCAAACATTTGACCAACACGGACATGAGGGAGCTTGCTCATGGTGCGCATGCATACAGACACATAACCCTGTAGGTATGTCAGCCACTAGGTGTACGATGCATTCAGTTCATAGTGTCTATCGGGCCATTGGAAATAGTGCCTGTGCTACTCTTCAGTTTTAAACTCACGTGTCTCTCCAAGTTTAACACAGCCATGGTCTAATTTATCAAAATGAGTTATTGGAAACACAATGAATGCTCCCTTTGTGCGAATTATATCAGCTTTTGTTAATTGCCTGAAGTCTGCAAACCTGTGGGAAACATTTACAATAAATTGACTTTTCCAGGCATCGCCTCAGTAATAAATAAATCCTCCTGGTGATTAATAAGTACTCTTTTTGATTTTTTGTTCCCTTTTAATTAAAAAATCTGAAGACAATCAAGAGAAATCTCAAAATCATATCCGCCAAAATGCCAAAGCATGAACATAAAGCAGGCCTGAGGCCTCCAAATTGTCTTCATTATAATCTCCATTATTCAGTCCCTTTAAATTACAAATAAAAGAAACAGAGCTTAGGTAAAATAAGCCAAAATAAAAGAAAGAAAAAGAAAAAAGAAAGGAATAAAGAAAGAAAAATAAAAATTTTAGATCTCCTCTAACTGGGAGTAAGACAGTTTTAAGTGTTGTAGGCTCTTAAGTATTGTTTGTAAGCTTTCCATCTTTTTTTTTTTTTTTAAGACAGGGTCTCGCTTTGTAGTTCAGGCTGACCCTGAGCTCACTATGTAGCCCGGGCAAGCCTGGAACTCAGCAATCCTCCTGTCTCTGCCTCCCGAGTGCTGGGATTACAGGCGTGAGCCACCACGCCCAGTACTGTGGTATGTGGTATTAATTGCTGGTGGGCGTGAGTCCCCACGCCCAGCATTGTATGTGGTTACCGGGATCAAACTCAGGACCTTGCGCTTGCAAGGCAGGTGCCGGAACCACTGAGCTAAATCTCCAGCCCCAGCTTTCCATCATTTTGACAAAATATCTGAGTAAAATAATTTAAAGGAGGAAAGGTCTATTTTTAAAAATTATTTTATTTTCTTTTTTTAATCCAGGACCTTTGCACTGAGCTTCATCCAAACCCACCACCTGCATTCCTTTGTGAAGCAGGGTCTGGACAAATCACTGCGGTACCAGCCTGTGCTCAGATGTGTAGTCCCTCTGCTTTAGTTTCCCATAGTCCCACTGTGCCCAGCTGGCTTACTGTTTCAGAGGTCTCAGTCCTGATCAGCCAGCAGCATTGCTTTTAGGTCTGTGGCTAGACAGAAACCCAGAGTAGAAAGGTGTAGGAGAGGAAAGCCAGTCACCTCTTGGTGGACAGGAAGCGGAGTGATAGAGGGAGAAGCTGGGACAGAACAGAGTCCCCAACTGACACCCCACTTCTCCAATTTAGTGCCACCTCCTAAGATTTCATGAATTCGCTTATCCCATGAAATTAGAAACCCATTATTGGGTCAATCCATTGATAAGAGCCTTTTTGTTCAATCTCTACCCTAACACCCAGCTCTGAACATCACGGCACTGGAGACCAAGCCTACAACATGTACAGGGCATTTCAGACCCGAGCTAGAGCAGACAGGGATGATGTTCCTCCCTTCTTGACTCTTCATTGTGCTCTTCTCTTGTAATCTTTCTCACACACTTTCTCCAGCTGGCAAAGAGCTGGACACTCATAACAGTTCCCAACTTAAATCATTCTTATCATTGTAGATCTGGAGGAAGGTCTCCTTTCTCCTAGACTCCACACGCCACCCTTCCGGCAGAGCCTTGAAGCGGAAGTTAGATACACTCACTTAGGAGTAGGGACCAAGGTGGGATTTGGGCTCATGAATACTTACTGTATCAGCAGCGCAAGGGGAACATGAGAGAGTGCACCCCTGTTTCTCTGACATTATGTGCTTTGGGGGGAAATGGGACATAAACTCGTCTACCAGCTAACTCATTTCTAACAGTGATAACAACTCTATAGTGCAAACGTGCCTTGAATAAAAGGAAGTAGTGTAGAAGCATAGAAGATCCTGTGCTATTGCTTAGAGGTGACCAGTGAGTGGCTATTTTAGGTAGTGGGGTCAGGAAAGAAGTCTCCAGAACACAGTATGTGGCATGCAAATGGCAGCAGCACAGAAACCCATGCACGGTGCTGTGACCTCTCACTTCTGTTTGCTCCCTGGGCTCTCAAGCTTATCATAGTCTCAGATAATTACTGGATAGTTTGGGTTGCTCTCTTCTCCTTGAGGTGTGACATCTGGTTTGACATACTTGACTTCTCTAAATTGAGTCATGTGTGATTTCCAAGGTGCCTTTCGGGTCTCAAGTTTGGGGTTCTGAATTCATTCTCAAAGTAATTCATTTTCATAATTTAAAAAACATTGAAAAATGTCAGAATGAATGATCCAAGGAGGATGAAATTAAATTTTAGAATCATAATTTACATTAGTAAAATTAAAGGAGGACATTATAAGTAACCTTATTTTAAAAAGACAAAAGTTTTATTCTTTAATGACTCACGTGTCAATATTTGTAAATCCTATTAAGTAACTTTAAAAATGGCTAGTGACACAGAGTAATTATTTATTTTTTAGCTTTAGAGCAATCTGTGATTAAATTAGCATCTTTCTAATCAGTATACAACCTATGAATGTAGCTGACATAAACTTGGCAGCCAGAGGGACAAATATGTAAAGAGAAACAATCATAAAATTTTCTATTTTGGGACCAGAGATTTAGGTCAGTGGTTCCGGTGCCTGCCTAGCAAGTGCAAGGTCCCTGGTTCAATCCCCGGTAACCACATACAATACCAGGCATGGTGACTCATGCCCACCAGCAATCAGTACCACATACCACATACCACATACCAGCAGGTGTGGTGGTTCATGCCTGTAGTCCTAGCACTTGGGAGGCAGAGGCAAGAAGATTTCTGAGTTCAAGGCTTGTCTGGGCTATATAGTGAGCTCAGGGCCAGCCTGAACTACAAAGTGTGACCCTGTCTGAAAAAAAAAAATCTATTTTGTACTTTATTAGTATTGGTACTATTTGATCTAATGGGGATTAAGAGAAATATGTAAAGATATGTCACCATGAGGAGCTTTTTCCTTTATCCATTATGCTTACACAATGAAGATGCTAACCATGATAAAACTAGCTAACATGAATGGTCTAGTTGTTGTGTGGCAGCCACACTTCTAGATGTTTTATCATCTTACTCCTCTCTGCACCCCTTGGAAATTCTGCTATTATTCACCTTTTTAAAGCTGAGAACAGAAACATAAGGGGAGCAAAATCGCCCAGCTCACTAACACAAGAGATGGTTAAGGATTATGGATCATAGATCACATTGTGAACAGCATGAGAAAATTTGTGAGTTTTCCTATCACTGAATGAAGAATCCTAGTTTTATCTTGGTGTGAGTATAGTTTGAAAATGGGGAGGAAGGTGACATATTATCCATGGTTGCTTTCTCAGGGGGTGGTGGTTTCTTCCCTGCCCTCTGCCCCCTGAAGATTGTCCTCCTGCTCCTTCCACTCTTCTCTGTTCTCGCACAGTCAAAATGTCTGAGCCTTCAAAGAGGTAGGTGTAAGTGTTCACAACATACCCTCATCTTAAGTCTCCCTCCCCCTCTTCCTTTTGTTATGTTTCTTCTGCCCCTGTCCGCCCATCTTTCTTCTTTCCCACCCAGGGCTCTGGAACACACCTGTATGCCTTTGAATCATGACTCTAGTGGCTTCTGGCTGCGTGATCTTGGGCCAGTCCTCCATATCAACATTCTCTGGGTCAATACTGATCTCATAGGATAGTGTGAAATTCTAAATAGATTTTTTTAAAAATGTGAAGCACTTCAAATAAAGCCTGACACACAGTTGGTATTTAAGCATTAAGCATTCTCGTCACGTCTTTTTAAAAATAAAAAAACATGCTGAATCCTCACTTGTGGTTTTAAATGCTTCATGAAATAGTTAAGCTGGGCCAATGATGAGACATTGCACTGGACTGTCTTCCCTCTGGCACCCACACAGCACCTCAAGCCGGGGATTAAGCTTGACACACTGCCCACTCTTAGACCATCCTGATTCTTTCCCCATCAAATTAGTCTATTTGTCATGTTTTTTCATGGTGTGAGAATGTGGCTTGCCAAGTGGCAACAGGTGATCAAAACAAGTGAAAATAGCCAGGCATGGTGGCTCACGCCTGTAATCCCAGCACTCGGGAGGCAGAGACAGGAGGATTGCTGAGTTCGAGGCTTGCCTAGGCCACATAGTGAGCTCAGAGCCAGCCTGAACTACAAAGCAAGACCCTGTCTCAAAACAAAAAACAAAAAACAAAACAAAACAAAAAAAAGCAAGTGAAAATATGGATGGAAAAATGTTAGTGTGAATCGAGTGAACATGCACATGTCTCCCGAAGGCTCCCAAGGAACTGACCTCATGGCCCTTGTTACACATATTCAGTCCTATGTTGAGGGTTATATTATTGTGGTCATTCAAAACACTCGAAAGATAACCTAATCTATGATAACTTTGCCTGCACATGTGTATATTTTCTGCAATTAGTTTAGTGTGCCAATTAACACACACTAGTAATATTAGGAGACAAAGAGATGTTTCCTGTTTTTACAGTGCTAAAGCTGGAATTGAAGGCCTTGCATGTACTAACCAAGTGCTGTATCACTAAGCTGTCTCCATTTGTTCTTCTTGATTTTTTCTTTTTAACCATAGGAGATACCAAGTTTCGCTAATTGTGTTTTTCTTTCTTTTTCTTAGAATTTCATTGTGTTCATTTTGGTTTCTACTAAAAAACAGTTCTTCCAGCTTTGCAATGCTTCAAGTTTGTTTGTTTGTTTTTTAATCAGAAGAATGAAAAAGGGAATTTATAAGTCTGGAGTTATTTTTTGCTCTTTGGCTAGGTCAGATATGGTTCCTGTATTGAGTATCAACATAACAACTATTGATTTTCAGAAAATCATATCTATTGATACTTTCTAATTTTTTCTTTTCTTTTTTTTAGCACCAGGGATTAAACTCAGGTCCTTATGCTTCCAAGGTAGGCAGGGTACTACTTGAGCTAAATCCTCAGCCCTATTGATGCTTTCTTAAAAGCTTGCTGTGGCTTAAGTACTCACAGGGGAGAAAGCTCACACTTTCATTTTTCTCTGTCGTAATTTGGTCATCTGTTTGCAGTAAGATTCTGGATTCCTGGTCAGTGTTGTAAGACACATAGACACTCGCTGGGCTCATCTCTGAGGATGGCATCTGTGCTGTTTTCCTCTTTAACTCTGCTCTGGTTCTCAGACACCAGAATATCCAGTTCTGATGTGTTTTACTCACTTGTCTACCAGAAGCAGCAGTCAGAATGACTCAGCAGGAAGCCTCCTGGAGGTTTTATCTGCTAAACAGAAGCCTCCTCTGACTGGGAGCAGAGGACAGAGTGAAAGAGCAAGATTACAAAGACCTACTCGAACACACATGCACAGTGAAAAGGTTGAAATGAGGCTGTCTTTCTGCCCTTCAGGGTTCTCCTTGAGAAAAAATGTTAAACAGTTTATAAAAACAAACTACTGGAAAGTGAGTTACGCAGTTGGCAGATTTCATAACTCTCTCTCAGCTACATATTTCAGACATTTCCTGAAGTTGTACTCCATTCCATTTCATTCTAATTTTTTCCCTGGATTAGTAAGCTAGTTTTATGTAACCTGCCAGTGAGTCAGGAGTTTTAGCCTGAAAAAAGCCTTGCCAAGATGACAACAAATACTAATGAGATAATAGGGGCATTGTGAGGATTAAAACAACAACAACAACAAAAAAATGTATGAAACATTTAAAATAGTGTCTGGCCACCTTTTACACGTTGGTTGCTTGTTGACTATTACCTTATTACTGTTGACATTTATTCTGGGCTCATTTTTATGGCACTGTCTTGCAAATTTAAGAAAAATGTGAAAACAATATGAGGATCCAGTAAAAATGATGATTTATCATGGACCATATCACCTCTTGACCTGTATAACAATTTCTATCAATAACATTGAAAAAAATCAACTTTAGAGAATTTTACTAGTTATTTTGATGACTTCCTTGGGCTATAAAATAGTCATTTTAAGTGTATTATTCTTAGTGCCTTTTTATCTTACTGGCTCCCCAGAAGGTGGCAGAATGGCGAGCAGCAGAGAACTAACATCTCTGAGAGTTGATGTACAGACGCTGGAATATAATAACATGAGGAAGAGGAGGTAAGTGGGTTTCTGGGACCCTCATTTCTCTGAGACCTCCACAGAGAAATGTGCCAGTGGAGCAGAGTGGTAGCCACCATGGACTTCAGGGGTTGGTGAGTTATTTCCACAACTTGACGTGAAAAGTTCAAAAGGTTTTCATTTAATTAGTGTGCACTACTACAGAGTAGTAAACATGGCTCTACTTTAGCACATCGGTTTATGTGAGAGTCACCAACCTACAAAACTGTACCAGATACAAAATGGCTCCCTTTTCCATGTGCCCCTATGCTGTGCCAGATCCAAAATAACCTCCTTCCACGTGCGCACCAAAGGTCAG
The DNA here is from genome assembly GCA_004025085.1 of Thryonomys swinderianus. Lineage (NCBI taxonomy): Eukaryota > Metazoa > Chordata > Mammalia > Rodentia > Thryonomyidae > Thryonomys > Thryonomys swinderianus. Next base: position 22,698 of record PVIC010000645.1, on the reverse strand, counting down.
CCTGTCAGGAAGCTCCCCAACCTGCCTCTCGGAGCAGGCCAATCCTGATCTGCCAAAAGGCTCTCCCAACCCCCAGCTCTCTATACTCTACTTCCCAAGGCTCTCGCTCCCCATCGTTTGAGGTAGCCTGGCAGATTTCCCTTCCATTAAAGCCTTACAACACGTGTTCCTAGTCAACCTTGATTTTCTTTCAGGTTACAGAATATTTTATTTTAAATTCATCAAAATTATACTTTGCACCATTTTCTGCATGATTCTTCCTATCGCTTCTTCAAATAGTTCACCTTCAGCAGTGGTTGGCATGTTAGGACCCAAAGTTTTTGCATCCTTATCCCCCAAACCTGGGATTATATAACCTTATGTGAGAAAAGAGACCTTGTAGTTGTGATTAAATTAAGGCCTTTGCGATGGATAGGTTACTTTGGGTTATCTGGGTGCGCCCCAAGTGGCAGCAAAAGATGGAGGAGGCGAGTCAAGGGTGAGGATGCTGGCAGAGGGCAGACCCCCTGGTGGTTTTGCGAAGACAGGACAGGGCCACCTTTTGAAGCTGAAGAAGACAAGGACACAGCTTTGTCCGGGTTGCTGGAGAAGGAATACGAACTGGAGATGACACTGAGTTCAGCTTTGCAATCCTCATTACAGCATCCTGACTATAGGATAGGTTTGGAATGGTTTAAGCCACTACATTTGTGGTGATTTGTTACACAGTTAGTAGGAAACTAATACATCCTCACTGCAACATTTACAGTGTGTTTCCATTTTCATTTGGATGCTCCGACCAGTTAAGCTGATTGGCTTTTGGGCCTAAATAAGGGTTCTGAACGATTTGTTTATGACACTTGTCTGAGTCATGTAACCTATTTTTAACAGTAAGGAGGTTTGGGGGAAATTATTTTAATATGTGAATATAGAAGAAAGAAAGATGGGAAATGAGACCATGGCCCATTAGAGCTCATGGGAGATCTTAAAGAGCAAAGCAGTTTGAAAGTTCTCAGAGTAATTCTCGTAAGACCTTAGTAGGCATTCGTCTTACACCATTAAAAATCATTGGCCAAGTAATAAGATTACTAACAATTGAGTAATGTTGGGCTAACTGCGGTTCTGAGTGCTTCACTTGTGTAGACTCCTGGATTCCCCATAGCAGCTTGTAATACTATTTATATTAGCTCCAAGTTAAAAATAACGAAAGTGATTCTCAGTTACATAGGTTTTATTTAATTGGGCATTTGGCTTATAAAAGAATTGTTAATAATGAAATATTTGCCATACCCATTTATGACCACAGAACTATTTTGTGTTCAAATTTTAAATTTTTAGATTTTTCTTTGATCTGAAACTTGCTGTTTGTTTTACTGGAGTGCCATTTGGAATGTAACCAGAGGTAAGTTAAATGATTTAAGCATCCTGTCCACCTAAGTATTAAGAAGCAGCCTTTGCACAAAATGTCCACTAGGTGGCAGTAACTTATAAAGACCCAGTGAATCTCACTAATTTTGGGCTGTTTAATAGTTAATTTTGGGGCTTTTTTTTTCCTATTAAGGTGGAGTGTTGTACTCTATTTAACATCCTTTCAAAAAGAAAACAGTTTTAGCAGCTTAACACATCTGAGTTAAATATACATTCCTTCAAACAAGAATTTACTCTGAAATTCCCTTATAAATAATCAAATGTATCTAGATGACACTTAAATAAATGGACAAACTTATAAAACCATTTTTAAATCATTAAAGTTAAGCTACGATAATACCAACAAAGCCTGTGGTTTTTGCCTCCAGCAACTTGATACTAAACATTGTATTTTTAAAGGAAAAACTGGCAAAATACTATAGATGCTATGAATTTATTACGTTTAATTGTATGACTGTTTCTTCTCTCTCTGCTTACAATTTTCATGTTGGTGAAAAAGTTCTGCCTGTTAAGTTTTTCCAAGGCTACAGTTTAAACTACTGCAGTAATATTATATGCCATCGCGGTAACTGTACTGCAATGTAACTGTATATTTTGAAATGTACTCTAGAAATATGTAAATACTATTTCTATAGAAATGTGATTGGTGCACTTACAGCAACCCTTCAGTTTGGGTCTCCGGTTAACTGCAGGTAAGAAACTAGCCAGTAGGGGACGCTGCACCTGGTGCCATGTCCCCAAAGCTGTTCTTATTTATCTCAGTATAGAATGGTCATTAACATGCCACCGTCCTCATCTTCCTTAATTATTTTTAATTGAGCTGTGCTTAAAGTTATCATACCACTTTAGATGTTTCTGAGACATTCTAACTTGTTACAAATACCTCATCTTCTATATGAGATCTGGTTGATTAGTTTTCAGTATGTAAATAAGCTGATTAATGAAGGTAAATGTACTCTAAAAAGATCACCACAGTAGTTCTCCCTAATCATAGAAAATAAATAATTCTATTATCCCCCAATTTAGACGCCAGCACCTTTACATTTAATAGCTCTTGTTCTAACAATTCAACTGAATTTATGTACTGAATTCTTGAGATATTAGTATTCATATGTAGTTGAACTTTGATCCTCTTCCAGCATGCATCACATGAAATAAAAAAGATGAAGCCTATCGGAATATGTTCCACATGCTGTTTAGCTGTTTCACACATCTGAAGGGTGAACACTAGTGGTAATTTATTCATAGCCAGTTTTGACAATGAGTCTTCAATATGAAAAAAAATGTTCTTATAGTATACCTGTACTGAATTCCAGCAATGTTTTAAGTTCAAAACTCTCTATTTCCTCATCTGAAATAAACATAAACAGGAGGGAGAAAGTCAAGAATTGATCGTAGTGGACTGAGTCTAGTGTCATCAGTCAAGAGGGAGATGAAATTGAGTATTGGCTCAGGGCTGCAAACGTGCTGGGCACTAAGTATCTCTCCTGTTGATTGATCGTCCTTTAATATCAAGAAGTGGTTTATGGGCCAGGGGAGAAGAGGAAGAGAAAGGAAGAGAAGGAGGGAGGAAAGCATGAGGAAAGGAGAGAGCAGGGAAGAAAGGAAAGGGAGGGGGAAGAGGAAACACAGGAAGGAAGAAGAAAGAATAAAATTGCATGGAAATTGGGAACCAACATTAGTACTTTTTTTGTTTCTCATTTTACCGATGCTTTGCTCTCACTTTTTGGGGTTCTGGAAAACACAGGTCAGCCTCAACTGCACTCATAACTATGACAGCACACTTAGTAGATTGCTGTGTGAAATGGTGAGTTGTTATTGTATGCTAGATGCAGAAAGTCTTCTTGTTTTAGAGCTTACATACATCACTGGCTCTCATTAGATAGCTCACACAGTTTCTAGGGAAACAAGCAAACTGAAGACATGGCCAATAAAGGGGAATACAACTTCACTGCACACCAAAGGGTACTATGTGGTAGCACTTACAGTAAAACAAATCATATATCCCAACAGAGCACTCCTGCTCTGCAGAGTTCTATCTCCTTTTCAGATGAAATTCTGTAACATATCATTAATAGCTTTTGGATTCAAAATGAACAGAAGTTCTCTTTAGACATGGCCTAGCTAGTAGTAATAGTTCAGGTTGGACTTGAACTCACCAGGGTAGCATTGATTTACAGCAATCCTCCTGCCTCAGCCTCCCCAGTGTTGGGATTACTGGCATGTACTAGAGAAGCTATTAAAGCAATTTTTAAAAACCAACATTTGTGCTATGATTTTGAGTTAAAGAATGATTTACACTTTGTTTTTTAACCTCCAAAGGGACAATATTACCTCCTGGACAATAGAGAAAACATATTTTGGAGAAATCCTTGCCAAACTTACAGTATTTAAATTCAATTGCCCCTAGATGCTGATTATAGTAATAAAAAAGTCAGCCTTCAAAACCATATTTTATTTGTTCTAATGGTTTGTCTCGTGTTCTGAATTTTCTTCTCCATGTTGTAGACTTGGGGTGGGCTGAGGACTGAGAGAACTGGCCAGAGGCAGAGTGGGCTGGGCTCTTCTTTCTTTTCAGGGGAGATGTTCTCAGCCTGTTCTCCAGGAAGATCAGGAACACGATGCCAAAGTGCCTGCCAGAATCCTGATGTTTCCTCATGATTTAATAGAAACCATCAGCAGCCAAAGCTTTGCGGCTCCACAGCTGTGGTTCTGGTGTGGAAAAAAGTAGCAACAGCAGTGTATTGGGCCATGGCACACTACGGCATCTCATTGCGGAATCCAAGGCAGGGTCAGAGGTCCATGCCCATGTCCACCTTTCCATAAAGGACAATGAATGTAGATTGTTTTTTTGAGAAAGGGTCTCGCTCTGTAGTTCAAGCTGGCTCTGAGCTCACTGTGTAATCCAGGCAAGCCTTGAACAACTCAGCAATCCTCCTGCCTCTGCCTCCCGAGTGCTGGGATTACAGGGGTGAACCACCACACCCGGCGCTTTCTGTATATTTTATCCTGGGAAAAAAAAAAAAAACAACTGTAGTTGAATCTGCCTCTGTCAACTATTTAGTTATATGATCTTGGTCAAATTTATTGAATTATTTTCATCTATTTCCTAATCAGTAAACCAGAGATCAATACAACCTGTCTTAGGAAGTTATTGTAACAAATGCACGCATCTCTATTTCCTGCTGCTGTGATGGAAGATCAAAGACTGGTAAATTAAATCAAATTACAGTTTATGTGACTCGGGCTTTTCATGGATGGGAAGTCCAAGGTCCGGGAAGCATGTCTGGTGAGAGTTTTCATGCTATGAGCACTCAGGGGACCAAGAGAGGGCACAAGAGGAACCCTGAGAAAAAAGCCTGTTTTTTTGTTTTTTTTTTTTTTGGGACAAGGTCTCGCTCTGTAGTCCAGGCTGGCTCTGAGCTCACTGTGTAGCCCAGGCAAGCCTGGAACTCAGCAGTCCTCCTGCCTCTGCCTCCCGAGCGCTGGGATTACAGGCGTGAGCCACTACGCCCGGCACTGTGGTATGTGGCGTGAGTCTCCACGTCAGGCATTTTATGTGGTTACCGGGGATCGAAAAGAGGACCTTGCGCTTGCGAGGCAGGCACCGGAACCTCTGAGCTAACCCTCCGGCCCAACAAAGTCATTTTTGTGACAACCAGTCAAATGACTGATGCATTCATGAGGGCACCGGCCTCCGGACTTAATCACCCTCTTAAAAGTCGACCTCCCAATACTGTGAACGATGGTGCCACATTTCAGTATAAATTTTCGAGAGGACATGCCAGCTCTAGTAGAGCGTAAATACAAAATGCCTCCGCTGCACTACAGAGCTCAACAGAAGTTTCCTTTGCTTTTTATTTTTATTTTTTAAAACAGTTCCACTCATTAAAAATAATGACCCTCAAAGAATTATAGGCTGAACAGAGGCTTTCCAAATTGAAAGAAACTTTTAATATTATCTAATCAGTTTCCATCTCAAACTTTTTTAGGACATTATTGAAAAAACTCCAATAAGATGGTTAAGTCTACAAAATTTGAAAAGTTCACCAGCCCTGACACTGTCGGCTGCGAAATTCAAATGGTTGCAAGCAGCAAACTACATCCTGTTACAAATGGGCCGTGGGTTTGGTTCACGAGGAGAGGAGGGTCCAGTTTCTGCCGTTTTCTTTGTTTTCTCTGTGGAGTTTTATCTCCAGCTGAGTTCCTCAGGATCTCAAGTGCTTCTTAATGCACCTTAGGCAGAGAAGGCAATTTCCATTAGGGAAAGAGACTTTGTCTATAAGTCTGTTTAGTTAGGGAGAAAGAATCCCTTCATAGCGATCCCCTCTCACTTTGGTTGTCTGTGTTTAGATAAGTATTGGCCAAGAGACCCCACGGAGTGGTTGTGATTATTTAGGATATTAATTTAGGGAGAAAGAATGCTGCTGAGTCAAACTCATTTATGACTATATTTCATTTGTCCAGGAAAATCTCTTCTAAGATATAACTTGCTGGTTCTGCTATGCACCAATTTTTTTTATGTTCCAATTAAAAAAAAGATATTTTGCAGAAGAGTAAAATCAACTGGAATAACTGTTGTTATAGATTCTTTAAGGAGTGTACACACACATTACTGTATAAATTAACCCAAAATTCTAAGAAGGAAGGTCATGCTGTTGCTGATCTCTGTGACTTTTTTAGTATATGTGCTGCCGAAGCGAGCACTCTCTGTGACTTTTTAACTTTTTTTAAAAAAATCTTTGAGTTCTCTCAGGTTTAATTTGGAGAAAAATTAAGATATTCATTATAATAAATTTGGGGGCTCCAATTTCCCACTAAATTTTTCAAAACTCTTCACATTCATTTTTGGTTCTGTAATCAGTCTTCTAGTGCTTAGGGGAAAGGGTGACAGGTAAGAATTTAGGGACTGAAGGACAGATTTTTATTTTAGGAAGGCAGTGAGTGCTTGAGTCTCCCTTTAGTATTTTACTGGCAGAAGCAAACCTTCTTTCCTTTCCTGTCAAAGCCATGCATTAATGAGAGAAAAAGAGCCATAATGTATATACATCAATGAAAGAATTGTACCACCTAATGTCTCTGTTGTTTGTTAAACAATACAAGGTACTCCATATGGTGCAGAAATTAAATGGAAAATTCTGCTATTTGTTGCTTTTAAACAAAAAAAAAGAGTAGTAAAAAGGAATATTATTTGTAAAATATTTTCTTTTAAAGTGAAATGATAATGTTAGTGATGACATTGGTTAGCACTTATTTTAAATAAAGGAAAGGAAAAATGAAGCAAAAATAAAAGGGTTTGGGTCATCTTTATTAGTCATATATATATATATATATATATATATACACACACACACACACACACACACACACACACACACCAGTTTCACTTTAAAGAATGTTTCTCTGATGACTATATTTTATACATACTATTACTATCTGCTTTTTTAAAAAAATATTATGATAGCATTTAAGAAAAAATTCCATGATTTGAAATGGCACAAAATAAGACTTTTCTGTATTAACACCTAGATTCATACCGGGTGTTAAAAACAGAACAAAATGCAGGGCGTGGTGGCTCACACCTGTAATCCCAGCACTCAGGAGGCAGAGGCAGGAGGATTGCTGAGTTTGAGGCTTGCCTGGGCTACCTAGTGAGCTCAGGGCCAGCCTGAACTATAAACTGAGACCCTGTCTCAAAAAGCAAAAGTTAAAACAAAACAAAACAAAACAAAACAAAACAAAACATCCCAGAACAAGATGACATGTATCTTCTTATAAGCTAACAAGTTGGCTCATCCCAGTTTGATAGATGCAAGCACAGTAGACGAGACTCCTAGGCCCAAAGGAATCTATTATTCATGGCACAGCCAGCTGTCCACTCCCGCTGCCCTCCAACCTTCCACATGTAGTGTTGCCCTGAGGACAGGTTTTATTAGTTAGGCATCTAATTTTGTAGAAACTACCCTGGACAAATTCAAAGGTTCAACCCTTTCTTAAATTCAACAATCCATTATCTTTCTGGTCACCCAATACTAGCTGCCATAGTAAATAGGGAGAAATACATCTATTCTTGGAAAATAAGTTCTAGAACCAAGACTCTGACTTTTTATACTACTTTCATGGGAATTAAAGACATTCCTCCATTGTTGTTCTTTTCAGAACTGACCTTCTTACCAGTCAGATCACATGCCACATCATTCAAACAAGTATGAAGATAGTGGTCAATGAAGCAGTATGATTTTTTTCCTCCCTTCAATCAAACCAATTGCTAAATGTAATTATAATCTCGGAGGATACAGTTAAAAAGATGTCGAATCAAATTGAGCTTTGCAAATTGCTCACCTCATGATTCCTTCTGATTACATTTTGGCATAATTCCACCAACTTTCAATATGTAATTTGGGGATAATGTATAATTGGCATTGGAGCCATTGCGGCTTCTCTCCATTTAAATGGGAGGCTGATTTTATTAGTAATAACTATAATAACTCTGCTAAATAGATTGTATGACTTAACTGCTCATTAGGAAATTATTTTTCACTAGGAGCATCTTACCTTTATATATTAAATTCAAATTTTAAGTAGGCAATTTATTAGCAAGACAAGTGTTTATAAGGAGATGCTTTTTTTGGTGGGTGTTAGAGTCAGGTCCTAATCACACAGTTCTTGTCCTTGCTCAATTTAGAATCTTTTTTTTTTTCATGAAATCTTATTTTCCGGAAAATGTACCTGCAAGGAGAACTTTAAAGATATGTGATGTGGTTTAGACTATGGGGTTGAAATACTAGAAGAGTAAGACACCTGCTTCCCCTTTATCACACAACATTCAGGATATATGTTTCATTGGAAAGTACCCATTTGTATTAAAATAATAATACAAATATGTACCGCCAATAGGACTTTCTGCTAGTGGGTTAAATTAATGTACTCATCTGAACAAAATTGCTTTCTCACTGTCTTTCAGGTTTGTCTGACCTCAGACTCCTCTTCCTTGGTGAATCCCTACATTCGGGGGTACCCTGAATGCCTGTATTTATCTGATTCCATTCCACCAGCTTGCCAAGGAGCATAACATTAAGGATTTTTGTCCTCTCACACATTTATTAAAACTGTATCTTTATTTGAAAATCTCCAGTGGTCAATATCCATGCAGTCCCCAAGCTCCTGAGGCCCCAAAGGGACCTAAGTGAAAAGCTCAGTGTGGCAGGTGGGAGAGGTGACGGGAGGGACTAAGGGGCTCAGGGAGGGTGACGGATGCCAGGGATGACTGACAGGGGCCGAGTGGTTACTGATGCTGAACTTTTTCTCCGTCTTTTAGAGTAGAAATAATGCCTTCTTTATATGCTTACTCGAGAGAGGAGCAAAAATAGCCCATTTGGAACGTTCGAGAGATGCCTATTATAACTATTTATGACTTTTACCTATCAAAGAGTGATTCTGGAAGTTCTATGAGATGGAGTAAGATATGTATATTTGTTTTTTTCTGAGGTGAGATTTCCTATTAGGATTTTTGTGATAGTTACGTGAAGCACTGTGAATGCACCACTTAGCGCTATACCTTAGCACTATGTCCAACTCAGTCTACCACATGTGCTTAAATTCCTTTGGAAGTTAGAACTGAAATGCATGACGTCTGTTTAGTTATTCAGCAATATTTTGAGAAAACATCTAGCAGCGATGGTTCAATTCCTGAAATTAATTTGCAAGCAAAAAGAAAAGAACAAAGAAATAAAACCCCTGCTTTCATATAGTTTATGTCTTGCAAGCAAATTTTTATGCTTTTTTTGTAAAAGCAAAAGGAATTTTAAAATGTTGCAAAACCAGCTGAAGAAGAGTGTGTGAACAAAACAAATGTGACCTCATTCCAAGGAATCAAGGGCTTTGTATTTAAAAGAATCTCAGATCATTCTTAGCACAGTGTAGAACTATGAGATTATCTATAGAGATGCTTCTAAAGCTCCAAACTTCTGGTTTTAAGATAAAATTTTCCTTATATTTCCAAATTACCATGTATTTATTCTTCTATTTCTATTATTAATATATGTTTGTGATGCATAATAGCTACCTTAACCTTGGGGAATTTGAACTCTGCGTATTGTGTCTTGATCGTTTCTACCCCTCTTTTCTCACCCTGGACTATTCCCTTCCCTCATGCCCAGATCTGCTTCCTGTGTCCACAAAAATCTACTTCCCTGTTTCCTATCATTTCCCCTTATTTTCATCTTTAAATTGCTTTTGTCTGTAGGGTTTCTCATGTTAGAGAAGCCATGCAAACTGTAACCTCCTATGCATTATTTATTTCACTTAATGCTTACTGTGAACTTATTTTTCTACCCACTCTGCAGATACTTTTCCATTTGTTTTTAAAATCTCTCCTTAGAATGTGGCTTGTGTGTTACTTCTGTTTCATAAGTCTGAACCCAGGTTTAGAGCAGACCTCTGTGTGTCAGTAGAGACCTGAAGCTCAGTCTTGGCAGAGGAAGAAGAGAAATCCAGCCTGATTTTTGGCTGAGGGCGCTGGCGGTTCCAGACTGGGACAGAAAAGTGGTAATGGGATCCTCAGCAGGCCGCTGCAGCTGCAGGTGCTGCTGACTTGCAGTTTGCATGACATCTAAACACCCTTCGAAGGATTATTTTTCCTGCAATGACATCGTTCCATGTGAAATGAGATCTTGGGCAAGGGAAACAAGTCAGAGCTATATAGTCTTTGGTTGTTTGAGGTTAATTGCTCTAAACATAATCAAAAGCTTTACTTACGGGTGCTGCTAGAGACTAAATATGGATATATCTCTGTTTTTGAGTAACACTCATGCAATAAAAAAAATTAGCCAGATCATGGAAAAATTTGGCTTGTTGACTTACCACTTCCCCTCTTGAAGAAGTGTGGGGCTTAAAATGTTTGATGATGAGCCTCGGCGGCTGGTCTCCAATCATAGTTCTGCTAACAGATTTACTTTGTGTGCTGTAAGCCTCAGTGTACCATGGCACTGATGATATCTGCTTTATGGAGGAATTGTGATTTAAAAGAAATACCACATACATCTGACAATTGCCACTCAGCCAAATGTTAACTGCTGTTATTTTATTTCGAATTTGATGAGCAATTCAAATTATGTTCAGTGCAACTCTTAGTCCATTAGACAGCCTAACTCCCGCTGCTTTTGTCAGTCTACTTGGGCAAAGTTTAGTGCTTATGATGAAATGTCCAATGTTGACAATATTTAAAAAAAAAAAAAGCTTTTGGCCGGTCGTGGTGGCTCACGCCTATAATCCCAGCACTCGGGAGGCAGAGACAGGAGGATTGCTGAGTTCGAGGCTTGCCTGAGCTGCATAGTGAGCTCAGGGCCAGCCTGAACTGCAAAGCGAGACCCTGTCTCAAAAAAAACAAAAAAAAAGCTTTTGAAACTGGGTGTGGTGTCACGTGGAAGGGATCCAAATACTCTGAAGAGTGACGCAGAAGGATGAAAAGTGACTTAACAAGATGACCCTGTCTCAAAGTAAATAAGTAAACAAACAAGTAAATAAATCCAGAAATGTAGTATACAGTACATACAATGTGAGTTCAAACCCCAGTGCCACACAAAAACAAAAACACACAAAACAAGCAAAACTCTCCAGCATCAATAAAATGAAACACACTTAAAATTTGCACAAGTATAAGTCCATTTTAAACAGTTTCTTCCATGTTTCTACTAAGACTGATACTCATATACCCACTTAGAATAAATTCTGTAACTTTAAATCTTTCATTTTAGATCTTTGTTAAGAATTCTTGCCTTCCTTTTGAATGGTAGTAAAACAGATGGCTCCTTTATGAATTACTTTAATGTGACAGCCATAATTTAATGAATTCCTGGTGAGATGAGAGTGGGAAGAACCCAGAAGCCATAGAATGTAGCATGATTACTTTTACACTGGGGAGTAAATGAAAAAAAAGCTGTCATTCAGAGAGTGCCCTAATGAGAAAGTAAAGAGACTTAGTTTATGGGACTTGCAAAGAATTTCCTTGATAATTTCTTGTCAAAAGAGAAGGCATTCTACACTGAGAGTGATCGGAAATTATCATAGCAGTCATTGTCTGGTGAGTGGTTGGAGAGGGTTGGTATTGCCCGGAGGGCTTCATCTCCAGGGAAACAATCTGCGAGTGATGTCCGGGATACATCAGACAATTGCAGAAGCCGTGATTTTGAAGGTGGGCTGTGAGGGGATGACCTTAAGGTAACATGAAAATAGAATTCCAAATGGCTCATCTAAAAGTAGTGCTTCCTCAGGGGACTTTAAAAAAAAAAAACTTAGCTTTTTGGAAAATAACACAACTGAACATGGCAGAACACAACGGCTGGAGGATCCAGTCTGCCAGGTTTCATAGCCTCTTCATATCATTCTCTAACAATGTGATTGTGAAGACAATTCTTTGCTTTCTAAACCCTTGCAGATAATAACCTTTGTTTCATTGGCTTTTCTAAGGATTATGTCAGCCAATGAATATGAAGGATTCAGTATGAAGCATGATAAATGTTGAAAGCATAGCACTTTACACTTTCAACCTTCTTACATTTCCTCATTTCCTCTTCATGGTTCTGCAGGTAAGAAGTTGAGTTCTTCCCTGACAAACTAGCAAATTAAAATGCAAAAAAAAAAAAAAAACCACCACAAAACAGTATTCGTTCATTTGGCTCATCATAACAAAGTAGCTTGACCTGGGTATTTTGTAAGTAATGGAAATTCATTGCTTATTGTTCTGGAGGCTGAGGAGTCCAAGATCAAAGATGCCACCAGAATAGATATTTGGCGAGGTCCTCTTCCTCCTACTCGACACCCACCCTGTATCCTCTCACAACAAAGGGCAAGAACACACACACTGAGATCACTTTTCTTTCTAAGGGCACTAACTACATTAGTCACACCACCTAAGGTCTAATCTCCTAAAGCACCAACAGACGAATACGGGCAGGACTTCAACATTCAGACCACAACGTCTATCCATGTTTTATGTGTTTGCATAATGAGAGTTTATAGTGAGACATCTACTTTTTGTTCTTTCACACTGTCTTTAGTAGGACCTGTATTTACTTATCCCAAGTGATGGTTTCTCATAGTAATCACCTTGGACAAGGTTCATAGACGTAAGGTATGGAAAATAACGTCTCCAGGTGCACAGGAGAGTTAGCTAGAGTACCTGACTAGAGAATTGTGGGAAGGTTCAGGAATCAGCACTCTGGGAATGGGGCCTCCCGGGAAGAATTAGTGAAGCCATTGCAACATGAATGGCTCATCAGTGCAGACTGAGAATGGAGCTATGGATTAAAATTGTAAAATATGTTTATGTGTAGCTGACATGCATACAAAGAAGGAGAATAGACATTATTAGTTTAATTTCCACATAGCTAGAAACAACTGATTCTGTTTTGTTTTCATCTTGTCATTTTAAGTGGAAGGAATAAGCCTATATTCAATATTTTACTTGCCTCATCACTCAGTATAAATCATCTGTCTTCAACAACTCTGGAAGGTAGTAGACCTAGCAAGATATGAAGAAAATTAAGTCAGCTTTGCAAAAGGAAATACTCTCTTTTCCACAGCTTTTACAAATGTTACTTCGGAAAAATCTTGAATATCTGTTTTCCTATACAATTATTAAAAACAATACTCAAACAAGACTGAAGCCATTACTTTGAAGTTTATTTCATGCTGTTTCCTATAGGAAAATGCTGCACTAATTATCTTGGGCAATAACTTGGCCTTTCAATATTTTTTTTTCACTTGTTAACACTTTCAGAATGATTTATATGTGCTCAAGTATAATTACGGAAATCTTTTTTGCATAGTTAAAATAATTGAAAATGGTGAAAAGAGTTTTAGAACCTCTGATTTAAACATAAAAGCTTTGTGTTCCAATTAAAATTTCTGTATCACCCTAAAGCTATTGGCATATAAACCTTCGGAAAAGGAAATTAAGTTTATTAACAAGCATAAAATACTTGGCAACACGCATCATGCTATTTTGGTAATACATGTGAAAGTAGATGTGATAAAATAAAATCTACTAAAGTTTTAGCCTAGTTAAATTTTACTCCATGATAATATTGATTATTATGATGAAAGAAATATTACATACAATTTATCTTCTGTGCTCATACACGTATAAAAGTCAAAGCCTCTTTTTATATTTAGAATAAAATCAATATCACCTGGAAAAGAATTGTGATACTTTCATTACTTACTATATTTTTTTCCACCAGAATGTCAGCTGCAACCTTCTAAGGAGACAAACACAAGGTGAAGGAGAATAATCTCTAGCTATGTTTAGATTATAAAGTCTTCTGAGATCCTGATGGAAGCTGCTGTCTCTTCTTTAAGAATAATGTACCTATGCACTGTGAGTACCAGCTTTCTGAGTGAAATAGGTTGTGCCAAAGGAAGTTTGCCATGTGATCTGCTTGATTTCACCAACATATATTTTAAGAGTACTCAGAAAACCGCAGGAGAGATAAATTCATTTTTTTGTATCAGTCTTAATGATAGGACAGGTAGCAGAGTCACTGAGTTAACTGAAAAGAGTCTCAGAAGGGACAATTTATGGAGACAAAGGGAAGGGTGAGAATACTTATCAAGGTTGGTTGAATACCCAGTAACCAGCAGAAGGCGAATTCTGTTCCTCAGCCAGAAAGGGGAAAAAGAGGCATGGTGTTGTGGCAGAATCCACAACAGGGGATGACAGCACCAGCCTTTCAGTGCCCTCTTTTGTCACGTGAATATTAAGGCACAGATCTGTATCCTTTGAAGAAAAACCTTCAATTCAAATGACAGAGGCTAAAGAAGGCAAGAAAGAGATGGAATAAACAACTTAGGAAACAGAGGAAAACTTAGAAAAGACCATGGAATAATTGGACTTGTTATACAAGTGATAAGAAAAGAACTGGAAGCTGTCCAAATGAAGAGAGAACAAGACCTCCTCAAAATTAGAACTTCTGGTTTAGATTCTAAAAGAAAAGGTGTGAAGAAAGATGAGGCCAATTTAATCTCTAAAAAACAAAAACTTAAGAGACATGTTGAGTGTGATGGATCTGTGGTGCCAGCATTCTGGGAAGCTGAGGAAAGAGGGGATCCCTAGTTTGAGTCTACTGTGGGGAATTTAGAAACCTAGCAGGACTGTCTCAAATTAAGAAATGAAAAAATGGCTGAAGATAATGCTACCTGTGAAGGCCTTGGTTCAATCCAAATACCATTAAAAAAGGAAGAAGAAGAAAGAAAAGAAAAGAAAGCAAGAGAAAAAGGACAGTATGTTAGGCATTAGCAGGACTAAGAGACAAAGGTATATGTCAATCACAGTCAAGCAAAGAAACAAAGACTACCATGGATAATACACTTATTAACCTGTTAAGTTTCAGATTGAAAGTGATCCTTATCAAGTGCAGTGACATTTTAAGGTTATACCTCATCCTTTTGATGCCCGGCTATTTGGTCACCTGCTATCTATTTCCAAAACAAGTCATCTCAGTTGGATTCCCACTACCTATGGCCACAGATATCAGATGGGGGGCATTCTTTAAAGTCCCTTGCTCCTTGGGCTGAAGGCTAATTGAGATTCTTGCATGACCAAGGCCCCAAGAGGGATCACTAAAAAGGAAAAAGGAAGATATCTTTGAGATACTGAAATTCCAAAGTAACCCCGAAGAGAAAACATCAATGCACATATGCATTGTGTAAAGAAAACAATAATAATCATGGTTCCTCAAGCCCCAGGAGTAGTTTCTGTGTGCATAGACATATATCCACTCAGATGTCTTTGTGCTGCTGCCCTCCTTCCCACCTGAAGCATAACACTCTGTATCTGCTGTACCTATGGTGTGCATGTACTTCCGCAAGGCTGGTTGTGTTGGATTTAATTCTTTCATCAGGGTACAGAAGAACTGAGGCCCAGGGCATGAAAACAGTTCCTTCCTGTGTCAAACCCAGCTTCCTGGTAGACATATGATGAAAAGAGAGGACACTAAATTGGAAAGTGGAGGAAATTTGGACACAGCACACATAGAGGGAAAATCTTGTGTTAACTTCAAGATAGAGATCTGAGGAGTGATGGGTCCAGAAGTCAAGGAACAGCAGATTGTCGGATGTAGCCGTAAGAGGAGAGGCATGTTGTTGCTGCTTCCAACAGCTTTTTGTAACCCGGGGTTTAGACACTTGCATCTCAAATTCTGGCAAAACTAAGAGATAACAATATTTTCTTGTTCAGTCTATGTTCTTGTTCAGTCTTGTTCAGTTTTGGTACCTTGTTATAGCAGATCTAGAAAAAAAATGCCTTGCTCGCAAATCTGAAAGATTTCTTTGAGAGACAGAGGTATCCTTCAAGTAAATCGTTATCTGCTTTCTTGGTCAGCCTAGAAAGATTGATTGAAAATATGTGGGTTTTTAACTTTAATTTTATTTGCTCTCATTTAAACAGAAAGAAGACAACAACATGAAAGTCACTCAGCTTTTATGGGGCATTACTATAAAGTTATAATAATTATTGGTATTCTGGGGGAATATAACAAATAACAAACACGGTCAAGTATGGGTTACAGGGTAAAACAAACTGTAGTATTTTATTATCATATCCAATTGGAATTCATGAAGTAACTCTAGAAAATTTTTCCTTAGTTTCAACTTTCTAATGTTATGCAGTGAAGGAGATTGATGCAGTGATTTCTAAACTCCACTTCAATTAACTTAATGAAATGATGCTGGTTAGTTACGCTGCTGTTTCCAGGCGAAGCAGGCATGAGCTTGATGGCTATAGGTCAATTGATTCATATTTAATATGCTCTCTAAGAAAAAAGGAGACAGCAGCTAAGACTCACTTGTGTGGCCTAGTCATTTTCTTGCAGCCTCCTCTGGCTTCCGTGTTATTCTTCCCTGGTTCCTTCCTACTCCAGTTTTGGTGTAGACTTGAATATTCCTCATGTGTCCGTCATAAGACTTAAACACATGGATTCTAAATGGTGATGCATTTGTCTTTCAAGTAAATTATCCTGACATTCTTGCAATATTAAGTTTTTTTCATACTAATGATAAAAAGTCAGAATGAGAAGAGCAACTGAAAGTTTATCACCGGGGTGGAGGGACCTGCTGACATCATGGTGCAACAGGACACGTAGTGGCAGCAGGGAGCATCGTCTGCAGCTCTTTTGACCACTAGATACTATGACAGTTTCTCTGAGCAGCCTAGTGGCAAGCACTGTACGCTGGGTAGTGCCACTTCACACTGAAACTGCCCTTTCTGGAACTAGCATTCTGTGTGATCCTAGAGAAAACAAAATGTGTGACATTTCAAAGGAGGACCACATCATGACTCCATGAGAACCTATCATTTTTTTGTTTGTTTGTTTTTTGACACAGGGTCTTGTTTTGTAGTTCAGGCTGGCCCTGAGCTCACTATGTAGCCCAGGCAAGCCTGGAACTCAGCAATCCTCCTGTCTCTGCCTCCCGAGGGCTGGGATTACAGGCATGAGCCACCATGCCCGGCAGAACCTATCACCTTTAATGAGGGGACTGAGAAGAATTGTCTTACTGCATTGTTGGAGGGCCTAAAACTATCCTGTGTTGGTGAATGTGTCCTTTGTTTTACCAGGAATTGAAAGATCGACTAAAAATGAAAGGCGGTTGTATGACCATTAGATATGTCAGATGACTTTCTTCATTTTTATGCCTCATAATTTCATAGCTTTGTAAACCTATTCAAAGTGAATGGATGGAGGTGGTTTAGCCTCAGCACTCAACTTCTGAAAGATACTGTTAGAATAGAGTTCAATAGTTATGTTGGGTTATATGATCAAACATGGCAATTTACAGCTACTTACAGGCATAAATACTGAGGAAGAAAGGAAGACATTTAATAAAGTAGAAAAAGTATAATAATGAGCATTGAAATGATGATTAGGATTTAGCTATAATAACAGAATTATTATGTGACATTAAAGGTTCCTAAAAATGGGATATTCTCATGAGTAAAGATGTGGACATTTCAGTTTTGCCAAGCTTTCCATTGAAATAAGGTAATAGAATGATGATAGGTTGGGCAGTACAAGGAAAGTAGATTTATAGGGAACATGCGGCAGTTTAGTTATTTTGCTGTTAACTTCATGACTGGTGTCTGCTATAGACAATATTGCTTTGTGCCTTCTTGGCACTTCTTTTCAATTTTCTTTCTCGTGACCATCGGAGTAGGTAGCCTGCTCTCTCAAGAGTTCCCCGCGATTGCTTCATGTTATCTCCTCCTTTTTCTCAGGTCTTGCAACAACTTTTACTTCTGTCTTCCCTTTTTACTTTCTGTCTAAGAATTACATGACTGATGACAAAGCGCTGATGATCGAAAGAACTCACTGCGTGGTTTTCACAAGGCCCTCTGCACACCATGCCAGAACAGAGGGTGATCGTTTGCTGAAAGGAAAAGGCAGATCCGCCTGATCAGCAGTAACTGTAGCCTTCGTGGCACTTTTTCACCTAGAAGACATTCCACAGGCAGCCAGTTCTATACATTGTTTCCTATAAGGACTTGAAACATCAGCTAGGAGGGCTGGGAATTTAGCTTAAGTGGTGCTGTGCTAACCTTGGACTCACAAGGCCCAGTACCACAACAAAACAAAACAAAACAAAACAAAACAAAACAAAACAAAACAAAACAAAGCAAAACAAAACAAAACAAAACAAAACAAAACAAAACACACATCAGCTAGATTTTCACTTTCCTTACTAATTAGCTGGGTATGTTGATTCAAGTAAGCTTAGTATGACACACGGGATTCCTCCAATGAGGGGGAGTAACACCAGGGGAGACACTGTCTACCATGGGGACATGGACAGTTCCTACGGTTTGTAGGTTTCCTGCTGACCAAACTCTGGGCAGGTAATTATTGGGGTACGAAGTCCCCACTCTGCCTGCTGCTCTGTTATTAATATTGGACTTAAAATCTGAAAACAGAGTTAAGACTAGACAGTTTTTAACTCCCAGAGTGAAATTCTCAAGGGATATTAAGAAAACTCTTGCTGATATTTCAGGGTTTTTTTGTATGTTACGAGAAATAATCATATTGTTCTTTATATTGGGCTTTTCTATACTAAAGCACACCTAAACTAGCTCAGCATGATTTTTTAGAAATGATAAATGAATGACGATTCAATTTAAAATCTTGTCCTGAGTTTATGAGGTAAACTACATAGGGTTATTCGAACTTTACCATTTGTTCTGCTAAGAAAAGGAAACTAAAAGCAGCCTTTATAACCCTAGGAGCAGACAGTTCAGGCATCCTCGTTTGTTCACTAAATAAGTCCTTAAAAATTAAATGCTCATTTTTTTTTTTTTGAGACAGGGTCTTGCTTTGTAGTTCAGGCTGGCCCTGAGCTCACTATGTGGCCCAGGCAAGCCTGGAACTCAGCAATCCTCCTGCCTCTGTCTCCTGAGTGCTGGGATTACAGGTGTGAGCCACCATGCCCGGCACTGTGGTATGGAGTATTGATTGCTGGTGGGTGTGAGTCACCACACCCAGCATTGTATGTGGTTACAGGGGATCAAACTCAGGGCCTTGCACTTGCGAGGCAGGAGCTGGAACCACTGAGCTAAATCTCCAGCCCCTAAATGCTCATTTTTAATAGGGATTGGCCCATAGCTTGAGCAGAGAATAGTAGCTGAAGGATGCTGGTAACATTGAAGGATAAACCGGCAGCAATTGTAAAATAACACTTTGTTTTTCTACTTCAAGGTTTATCAAAGTCTATTATACAAATTTTATAAGGTAAATTGTATTAGAAGAGAGAATCTTACAATAATTTGGATTTAAAAACTAAATGAAATAATAGGAATACAAAGAGAGACGGAATTGCAAATATTCAAGGGGCTTTGAATGTTCTTCTAAATTGTGTCAAACTTTTAAAAATTGTTGCAGTGGTTTTTAGACAAAGCCTAGGTCCGACTATTTCCAGGGAAATTGACTACAAGTATTCTAGAATTCAAGTTTAGCTGTTAACATCTATTTGATATAGTTAAATCATATTACTCAAAAACTACCAGTCAGTTTTGAAAAGCCAACCTAAGGTCTGTATTATTCAAGCTAGAGAAATAGCTCAAATGAGAATGGCTGAAGAATCTATATTCCTAGAGAAATCTTCTGCTTCTAGTTTGGGTTTGGAGTAAAAGTGGCCCAGTTAAGTTCTACCAAAAGGAGAGAATGGTCGTTTGAGTGGTTTTTCTTTTTCATTCACATGTTGGAATGATTCTGCTTATCCTTGGTTCTCTTGAAGGGTTTAGGACTAAAGCTTTCAGCCCAGAAACACATAAAAAGTTTAATTATTCAGATACTGGTTTTAACCTAGCATTGTATGATTTGAAGATGAGAAAATAACTCATTCGTTTGAAAGGAAAGGTGATATGAAGCTAAAATCTGAAGACATCATCATGAAAGAAGAAAATAAAAGGCTAGAAACTTGGGAGTCCCTCTGAAGAACTGGTCAAGAAGGGGCGACAAGGCCCTGGTGTGCATAGTGCTGGTGGAAGTAGAAGATGACTAGGAAAACCGAACAGTATTTGTCCCCATCAGCACTTAATGATGAGTATCTGCAAAGTCAGATTATGTTAGTTTATGCATTTTTAGAGCCATGAGAATTATCTTACATATTTATTTATTTTTTTGGTCTGTCCTATTCCTAATTCGATCAAACTTCTCTCTTTAAAAAAGGATTAGGATAATTTGGAGCTTGAAATAGGTGGGCCTACTCCCCTTGGTTCTGAGGCCAACCCTCCAAGTTCTTGTGACTCTGTGATTCTTTCCCTTAAGTGGAGGCAAAACAATAGCAAAAGGAAACTTGGCCCAGCTCTGAGTTATGCATGTGATTATAGAGCACTAACTTAGCAACAGTGTGACAGAGTGTTTCATAGGCATTGAAATCTCATAGGAAACTTGAGACTCGTAGAACTCATTAGCATGTTAGAATACTAAGTACACTGTTCTGAACAAAATCACAGAATATCACTTTGTGCTTGAGAATACTTCATATTGTCTTTAACTGTGTGGTGGAAAAGACCTGGAGCCAGCATTGTGTGTGTGTGTGTGTGTGTGTGTATGTGTGTGTGATGTGTGCATGACTGAGCTTCTACGTGTCTTCTCATGTTCTTGCAAGTAGACTAGACTCCTGTGTCTTTGAGACCCTTCCATAGTGAGGTAGTTACTGCTAGTGAAATGTTTCATTCCAAAACAGACCTAGTTGCTAATAGAATTTAATTTTGGCATCACAGAAGTGAGGTTAAGTTTCATTATGAAGAGTTAGGTTGCTTCAGTAGCAGCTAGATGGATTCTTTTTGGATACAGTGTCTCGCTTTGTAGTTCAGGCTAGCTCTGAGCTCACTATGTAGCCCAGGCAAGCCTTGAACTCAGCAATCCTCCTGTCTCTGCCTCTAGATGGATTGTTTTACTTTATTACCTGTGTAATTGTGAAGTTCATTGATGATTTCTCTTTTTTATCTCAAATCAGAGATGGAAAAGCAATTAAAACTGTGGGTAAATTCAATGACATTAGTACTGATGATATTTGGATAATACTAACAAAATAGGAAGCATTGGCTCCGTTAAGTCTTTTGCTTTGGGGAGCCTGTCTCCACATGTTTGACCTTTGGAATAAATATTTCTAGTTGGGGACAAGCTTCAGAGAGGATAAAAGGAAGTCATGGGTTACTCAACTCCAGTTAGCTAAAGTATTTCTCAAAGCAAGTTGTCTAGAATTCCCCCACCCTCACCCCACACTAGGTAATGGCTGGCTGGAAAGTTGGATACTGGTTCATTTCCCAGAATGTTCACTCAGTTTTTCCTATCATTGCTCCTCATAAGAAAAACTATCCCAATCTGTTCAAAAACAATCAGAATCTGCTGGAGGAAACAATGAGCACAGTTTTTCTGAGGACAAAAGCCATCAAGTTTTATAAAAAAGGTTACAAGAAGGAGTAGGGTGAAGAGAGGAGGTGTGCTGGGAAAACAGGGCAAGAGAGTTGGGAGGAGAAACTACTTTTGTTTTGTACATTTCAAGGAAGCACCATTAAATGCTTGTGTGAATGTCACTCCCAGGAGCACAACCTCATGAAATGAGATACATGCACAGACTGTTAGTATAAACTGCAGATCTAAAGTCTTTGAGGGGCAAGATTCTTTTCCACAAGATACATGCATACAGTTCTCACAAGCCAGCCACTTACGCACCAGAATATCTGCAGACTGTGAGCAAAAATAAAGATTTCCTCCTCTACCTTGTAGATGTTGGGTATTTTGTCTCAGCAATGAGAGCAGTAACTAAGACAGTAATTCAGGGTTTTCAAGGAGAATGTCCCCCAAAACCCTGGAAGGAACCGAAAGACCATGTATATTTTACCCTTCAAAATCTTGGCTCATTCTTTCCATTGCATTTTCCTGGTTAAACTTAAACTATTATTAAAGCCAAGTCAGATTTAAAGGAGAAGAGATTTAGAATCCACTTCTCTATTAAAAACAAAACAAAACAAAGACCCCTCCCCCCACACTGTTTCATCTGGCTATGCATAAGCAAAAGTAATTCCGAAGACCAGAGTCCAAGATGTCTTTAGAAATTATCAGTCTTTCTTTTTCTATATCTTTTTTCTTTTTCAGGAATCTTATCATTAAATAACAGAAAAAATGGATAATTATGCTGCTTATCTAATTCCTCTGTCTGATTATTAGAAAACTTGGTTGATAGGCCAATATTTACAGGGTACTTAGATTTACATTTGAATAAGACTGTAAAGGTAATCCTCAGTTCTTGAATCCAGTTATCATGCCAGGTAGCACCACTGAAAATTTCAGTTTTAAGTAGTCAAAGAGAACCATTGAGCATCTGTGATAATTGCCCATTTCTTTTGTACTAAGTGGCAATATCTCATGGCCGTGACTCACCACTAACTTTGACAGGTTTGCTTTATGAATAGACTTACTTTGTAACTTCAGCCATAGATCTTCAAATAGCTTGGGGACAGAAGCTGTGATCTGAAGTTTAGGAAGCATACTTCTGGAGAGATTAGTAGTGATATATTTGGGACTCGGTGGGGGTGCTAAAGTCCCCTGCAGTCACTGAAAGGTTTGTCAGAGTTTTGGAAACAGATGGCAGAATTGATGACAAGACGTATGTAGAAACTCGTCTGTGTTAGATAATGAGACAAAGTTTTTAATGAAGAGGATAGAAAGAACTGATGGTTAGCTGTGTTGGTGCACTGAAATGAGGCAAAAAAGAGAAGATGCTAAAGATGGGTAGAGA